>SKCR01000814.1:0-27959 GCA_019454045.1 Zanthoxylum bungeanum
AACATAAGAGCTCTTAAGAGGTCACCAAAAAAAACTTTAAAGATCATAAGAAAAAGAAAAAAGAAAAAAAACACAAAGTTAAAAGTCAAGAATTTTTATTTATTTATTTTAGATTTCATAATTCTAGACTTCTAGTCATGGCCCAAGAAATTAATGTGGTGGTTGGGGAAAAAATGGAAGACCCAAAGAGCAAGATAAACAGGACTCGTGTTAATTTCCTTTATAAATAATTTAAAACTTAAAGAGATTTGATGAATTTGTTGTTAAATTAATGTCATCAAACAGTAATATAACTTGCAATCAAATAGATCAAAACAACAAAAGTAGTTCTAGATGCATGAAACCCTAAAACCAGAAAACCATTAAAACAAACCAGAAAATGGAGATAACAGAATTGTCCAAGTCGAGTTGACATCTGTCCTTAAGAACTTATTGGCTCCGTCACAGGTGCTTTACGGATTCGTTTTGCCAACGTTTTCCCAGGATTACTTGGACTCTTCTTGTTCAAGGAGCACTCCTTAACAAGTGTATGAACTAGGAATATGGTGAAAATCTCTCAAAACAAAGGAAAACAATGTCTCTTGTTTTTCTAAAATCGGATATCTTTCTATATTTATCTTTTGGACATCAAGCCTTCTTATATAAGGCATGGAAGGGTGCCAATAGGGCACCCTTTAGGATGGGGTGCAACCCCCCAAAGGGTTGTACCCCTCACAAGCACCCAATACAATCCAAAAGACAGTATTACCCTTATTGAAGAATTTCCTACAATCCCCCACAATTCTTCAAATATACACGGAGACATTTGAGAGAGTTACCATGAACTAAAGCTGCATCGAAATAGGTAGCTTTTGCCTTGAACCTTTCCTAGTGAGTGACAATCGGATTTACTTGGCAAACCAGTGACCCATAGTCTTGAACTGTTCTGCCGTTGGTGTAAACCAAGACAATTGCCAACACACAGCTTTAATTCGACCATTTTCCCGCTCTACGGTTGTGTTCATTTTGGCCCTGAACAATGGTCCTGGATTCATCAAGTACTTTAGGGTAACCCGCCTTTAAAGGTTCCCATGGAAGCGGCCTCACTTCTTACTTGAAATAGGTGATCTGCTATGAAGAGGTAATCTGTCTTTACCCCCCATTAGGACTCATCTCCTAATATAGTGATCATTAAAAGCCTTAGCTTATCCTAACCAATGACAGACAACACTCAGCGTCATTATCGGAATGGGAAAGAGTACGAAACTCTTCAGTGCTTGTTTTGAATTGCACAAAGTTTCTGTTGTCCCTTTTGAAACTAGATCTTGGGATCTCCAGTCAACTAGGTTGGGTTTCCACAGTGACAATTCTTAGATTATAGGCTTCAAGCCCATTCCACTCGATGACTTCTCAACTTGCTCTCGAGGTAAACCTTTAGTTAGTGGATCCGCTAGGTTTTCCTTTGACCGGACATAATCGATCGTTATTATGCCACTTGAGAGCAGTTGACGTATGGTATTATGTCTCCGACGTATGTGTCGAGACTTACCATTATACATTGTATTTTGGGCTCTCCCAATTGCCGATTGGCTATCACAATGTATGATAATCGCTGGCACCGGTTTGGGCCAACTAGGAATATCCTCCAGGAAGTTTCTAAGCCATTCTGCTTCTTCCGCTGTTTTGTCTAATGCTATGAACTCAGATTCCATAGTAGACCGGGCAACACATGTTTGCCTCGAGGATTTCCATGACACGGCTGCATTACCAAGTGTGAAAACAAATCCAACCGTAGATTTGGAATCCACTATATCAGATATCCATCATCGTTGTATCCCTCTAGAACAGCAGGATATCTCTCGTAATGTAGCCCATATTTTGAAGTTTCTTATACCTCAAAACACTTACTATGACTTTCCAGTGGTTTTGTCCTGGATTGTTAGTATATCTGCTAAGCCTATTCACAGCTTGAGCGATATCAGTTCGTGTGCAATTCGTGAGATACATCAGACTTCTGATGACCCTTGAGTACTCTAATTGCGATATGCTTAAGCCAGTATTCTTTGATAGAGGAAGAGTTAGGTTAGCTACTCCCAATCTTTCATATCAAATTTGCTGGTTAACACGTTTTTGGTAGACTGAATCATTTCATGATTACTACCAATTATCAGCATATCGTCTACATAGAGACACACAATGACATATCCTTTTTGAGTTGACTTGGTGTACACACACTTATCACACTCATTGGTTTTAAACCCACTTGACAACATCTCTTTGTCAATGTTCTCATGTCATTGTCTAGGTGCTTGTTTTAATCCGTACAAGAATTTTACAAGTTTGCACACCTTCTGTTCTTATCCAGGAACATTAAACCCTTCTGGTTGTTCCATGTAAGTCTCTTCAACCAATTCACCATTCAAGAATGACGTCTTTACATCCTTTTGATGTATTTCAAGACCAACTATAGCTGCTATGGCTATAAGCATTCTACTGATGTGATACGAATCACTGGTGGATATATGTCAAAGTAAACAAGGCCTTCTTTCTGTCTATAATCTTTTATGACAAGCCTCGCCTTGTACTTATCTATTGATCCATCCATTTTCATTTCCATTTGTAGCCCAGTGGCTTACAACCTGGTGGAAGATCAACCAACTCCCAAGTATGGTTCTGTAGGATTGAATCAATCTCACTGTTTATCGCCTCTTTCCACAGAGGTGCCTCTAAAGAAGACATTGCTTCTTTATAGCTTCGAGGCTCATTTTCTAACAAATATGTCAGAAAATCGGATATGACTCTTGGTCAACCTGATCACTGTCCTTGACAGTATCAACAACTCTTTTTGAGAGACTCTCTCTTCTTTTTCTTTTCCTTACAAGGAAATGTCTCTTCAAAATTATTGCATTCCTTGACTCAATCATCACATTCAGATTGATGTCAGGAATCTCATACTTGTGTACCAAGAATCGATACGCACTACTGTTGCAAGCATATCCGAAGAATATACAGTCAACAGTTTTGGGTCATATTCCACCTTCTTAGGTTTAGGAGCCATCACCTTGGCAATTGGCAAGACACCCCCACATTTTCAGATATTTGTAGGAAGTACATAACCTTTCCACAACTCATATGGTGTCTTGTCCAATCTTCTGTGAGGAAACTTGTTCAGAACGTAGTTCGCGGAAAGCAGGGCTTTCCCCCCACAAGTTCTGAGGTAAACCAGAACTTGTCAACATGGCATTCATCATTTCCTTCAACGTTCGGTCTTTGCACTCAGCAATCCCATTTTGTTGAGGAGAATACGGAGCAATAGTTTCGTGAATAATTCCGTGCACAGAACAATATTCACCGAATGATGAAACATATTCACCACCACTATCACTTCTGATTCTTTTGATTACTTGCCAAGTTGATTTGCAACTTCGTTCTCAGTGTATAAAGCTCTCAATAGCTTCAGCTTTGCTCCTCAGCAAATACACTTAACAGAATCTTGTGCTTTCATCGATAAAAGTGACAAGTACTTTTTACCGCCTCTTATTTGCACAAATTCATGTCACACACGTCAATGTGTACAAGTTCCAAGGGTTCAGAACTTCGTTCTATGATGTTCTATGTATTTTTGCTTCAACACATGCCTCACACTCATGTTGGCCATCAATGCAAATTTAGGTATAAGGTTCATGTTAATTAATGTACGCATTGTATCATAATTAATGTCCTAACCTCTCATGCCATACATTTTGTGACTCAATAATATAAGCAGAAGTTTCAGCTTTATTAATAGCACAATTGACAGTCATGAAAAGACCCTCGCGAGGTATATCCCTACATAGACATCATTTTTGGTCAATACAATCTTGTCAGAAATAAATACAAACCCGAGACCGAGTTCTTCCGAATATCTGGAACATGCAAACATTCTTATATGTAAGCTCCGTTCCGGATATCATTTTCAGAACTACTGTGCCTTGACCACTCTAGAGGTAGACGAGTTTCCCATTGTCAGATGATCGCCGCCATCAACCTTTCTGATACGAGGAAAACATCTTGCTATCAGCACAGATATGACGAGTAGCCCTGGTGTCTACCCATCATTCTCTCGGATTCCCAACCAAGTTGGCTTCAGTTACCACTGCTGAGAGATTTATTTCTGAAATCTCATCAGTTAACTGCTCATCTTCAGCGACATAGGCCTCATTTTTCCTGCCATTGTCCTGAGATATCTTATTTCTGCAGTCCTTTGTCATATGACCGCTCTTTTCATAGTTGTAGCACTTCCCATTGAACTTCTTGTTCGCTTGGGAAGAATCAGCTTCACTGTTCTTTCTTTTCTTGCTACCCTTTACATCCTCAAAGATGTTGGCCTTAGACTCCATAGTCTTGTAGCTGGCCTTCTCGGACATCAAATTGTCATGTTCGATTTTCAATCAACTCCAAGGTCTTCAAGGCTCATCTGCTTCTTTCTGTGTTGCAGATAGCCCATGAAGTCCTTCCATGATGGAGGCAACTTTTCAATTATAGCGGAAACTTGAAACATCTTACAGAGTTTCATTCCCTCATCCAGTATTTCATGAATGATCAATTGCAGTTCACCCAACTGAGACATCACCGTCCTTGAATCTACCATCTTGTAGTCCAGGAACCTACCCACGACAAATTTCTTTTGTCCGGCATCTTCGGTTTGTACTTCTTCTCGAGAGATTCCCAGAGAACCTTCGCAGAAGTCATGCCTTGGTACACATTGTACAAGGTATTCTCAAGACCACCCAAAAGGTAGTTCTTGCATAGGAAGTCTCCAGACAACCAAGTCTGTTATCGCTCTTCCTTGGCCAATTCAGATTCACCCTCCACAGGACCCGGAGGATCTTTGAGGAATTTAGCCAACTGGAGAGTTGTCAGGTAAAACAGCATTTTGCTCTTTTCACTGTTTTGAAGTTTGCCCTACCAACTTCTCTCTCCGGTTTTTCTCCATGAGAGACCGGTACTGTGATGTTTCCGCTAACCATATGTAACTGGAAACAAACAGAGTTCAATATGTCTTCAAAAGACAAATTGTACAACGACCAACAAATGATCTTGTCTCAAGTGATATACCAAATATCCACTTGTTGTTATATTGGACAGTAGTACCAATAAACACAAGTCCTTGAATTTCCAACCAAGATTTCTTATGAAAAGTAAATAAAGGAATATCCTTTAACTACTTTCTCAAAAGAACCTCTTAGCAATTCAAACTCAATATTTCAATTTTCCAATAGCACAATTAATACGATAAGTGTAGATATATAAATGTCAATCAAGATTGGATGGAATTACTTGTGTATTATTACACTTTAAATTCTCAACCAATTATGCAACATCAAACAATTAAACTTTATCACTATGTGTATGCTTGTGATAATTGAACAACCTAATAATAATTAAATCTATACTACCAAGATTAATGTGTTAACAGTATATGACTAACCAAGTTAATATTATTTAATTTGCAGTTTATAAGAATTACAGGACTATTTCGTTAGTGTCGCGTTCGTATCTACGTTCGAACGAGACTATCCAGTGTGTGTGCGTTCGTGTTGCGTTTGATAACGCGTTCGAACGAGAGAGTTCACGTTCGTGTAGCGTTTGATAACACGTTCGAACGGAATGATTCCATAGAGTTCACGTTCGTATAGCGTTCGAGAATGCGTTCGAACGGAATGATTCCAGAGAGTTTGCGTTCGAGTTGCGTTTAGGACGCGTTCGAACGTTCTAAGGAAAAAGGCTTGCGTTCGAGTTGCGTTTGAAGACGCGTTCGAACGTTCTTACAAAAATTTAAATTTTTGCCTTCGCGTGCGTCGGGCGTTCGAACGCCCTACGGGTTTTTCATGCACAGTTCGTATTTTTCAGAAAATATACAAACCCTAACATTCAAATTACTATCTAATAACACTAGAGCAATAAGTTCTTAAGATTGTTGTTAAATTAATGTCATCAAACAGTATATAACTTGCAATCAAATAGATCAAAACAACAAAAGTAGTTCTAGATGCATGAAACCCTAAAACAGAAAACAAGAAAAACATTAAAACAAACCAGAAATGGAGATCACAGAATTGTCCAAGTCGAGTTGACCTCTGTCCTTAAGAACTTATTGGCTCCGTCACAGGTGCTTTACGGATTCGTTTTGCCAACGTTCTCCCAGGATTACTTGGACTCTTCTTGTTCAAGGAGCACTCCTTAACAAGTGTATGAACTAGGAATATGGTGAAAATCTCTCAAAACAAAGGAAAACAATGTCTCTTGTTTTTCTAAAATCGGATATCTTTCTATATTTATCTTTTGGACATCAAGCCTTCTTATATAAGGCATGGAAGGGTGCCAATAGGGCACCCTTTGGGATGGGGTGCAACCCCCCAAAGGGTTGTACCTCTCACAAGCACCCAATACAATCCAAAAGACAGTATTACCCTTATTGAAGAATTTCCTACAGAATTAGTCAATATGGAAAATATTAATAATTAGAAAAAATTTACTCAATCTCATCATATTCCATTATCTTATTTACCTTATAAATTAGCCAGTACACAATGATTATTGTTATTGATTAATTTCTATGAATGACCCACATAATAAATAACTTTATTTTCAAACTTCTCACTTTAATAATTAAAAAATCTTTTTTATTCCCAAAATACCCTTTTTTTCTCAAAACCCTAACTCTCTCAATATCTCTCATACATCTCTATCATTTTATCAACCGGACGGCGGCGCAACGGAATTTGTGATTTCTTAAAGAACAATAATTTGAGTCTAATACATATTTCTCAACCGATCTCTTTTGTAACAGAGTCCAATTTCCTCTTCAAATTAGAGTTGATAATTCGTGTAATCATGTCTTATTCATATTAAAATTTAATAAACACATGTATGATTCGTTAATAATAATATCAAAATTATCAATATAAACATAATCCATTTAATTTAACATGTTGACATGATAAAATATGTTGACATGATTGTAAACAGATCAGTTTCGTATTCGAGACTATTACATGACAAGTGACACGATTATTAATAGATAGTAAGTGAATAAATATGTAATATTTCGTAATCATGTCAATACGAGACACGATTGATTGTGTTAATTTATGTCAACTCGAATATAGAATATTTGTGTCATTTAATCGTATCGTGACTCATATTGACATATCTACTCAGTTCAAATATATAAACTCCATAGAAGATTACAAGTTGTTTGGTATTATGGTTTGACCTATGATGAGATAACAAAATTATTTTGGGTCAAAACACAGTTTTTAAGTGTTTAATTAATTGATTTTTTTCAAAAATTGAGTTTTGCAAAAGCTAATTTTTTTTTAGCTTTTCTCTACCATCAAAATATTAAAAAAGCGCACCATAATTATTTTTTTTAATCATAAATCAAAATTTCATAACACCGTTTATAAACCCTCGTTTGTTCACCGTACTTTTCTAATCACAACATCAAACAGAGCCTACAAGTTTGTATTAACTTCTAAAAAATTTTAAGTCTTTTGAAATCAATGTCATGTTACACGTTCGATGAAATTCAAGTAATGTTAAGTGAGTTGGTAAAGGGACTTACGTGGAGTCGACGAGGCCGCATCAGTCATTACACCTAAACCTCTGCTATTATCAACTTGTCACATCCTCATATTTCCATGTGATGGGCAGATGACAGCTTAACCATTACCTGAACCTCCACCGAATCCATTTTTAATTTCTCACTAATTGCTCCACTAATTGCTATCATATTTGGTGGGAGTTTGACTATTTTTATTATTTATTTTACTTTGAAAATGACTTTAATAATTACACCTAACACACTTCCGGATGTTTCATCAATTTCGGTCATGAAATCTTCAAAATTCGAAATTATTTTGTTCTTCAAAGTTATAGATATTTGAGTCTTCTTTAATCTCGAACTTGAATCCACTCAATCCGATATCAGAGTAAGAAGTTATGCCGAAAATACGACAGTTGCGCAAAATTGGAATTTCTGAAACCGCATTTCGTTAAAACGCTCTTTCAAGTTTCCAATCTCCAAAATTAATATGTCAAGTCCAATTTTTACCTTTATTTGACCCACATTTCGTCCTAAATGATTTCATTGAGTCCCAATATTATTTTATCTGCAAAATAAACTAAAACACATCAAAACGTTCATCAAACCCGAGAAACTAAACAAAATATTAAGTAAAATGGCGATAATATTAATATATTTTCCGCTCATCAGTAATCACATGCATTGATTACTATGTAATCACATGTATTTGGATGCATAATGACTTTCTGTAACATTTCCAAAAAAAACTCATATACATTCTTTTTCTCTGTTAATTTCGAAACAATATCGTGAAACAAGTTATGAATTATCCGAACCATTATATCTCAATTCACCTCGAAAATAGCGCCGGATAAATTGCACACAAGACTCTAATAAGATCTAAATTAGAAGGTTATGGTTCTGTTTACCATAATGCACTCCTGATGTTCATGTATATAATTGTTTAAGTTCTCCGAATCATTATATCTCAAATTATGGACATGCATCAAAAGAGCTAGACAATTTACAAACTACAAGACTTTAAGTTAGAAGATTGTTATTCTGATATCCATATTACTCTCAAGATGTCTGTGTATACAATTGATTCCATCACCGGATGGTTGCTGACTATCATCTGGTTGTACGAGTTGCTCTGTGTTGATCCTATTCATATTATCCCTACATTTTTGAGCAATTATCCTTGCCCAACGCTGAGACAGGCGCTCTAGTGCAAAAACTGTATTTGTTAAAATTTGAAACAACAGACCTGAGATAATAACAGTGAGAGGTTAATAACAGTTATGTAGGAAAATCCGAATTTATAAAAATTCGGATTAAATATCTCGGAATAAGAAAATTTACGAACAATTAATGTCATCTTTTTTAGTAATCTTCATGATCCTTGATATTGTAATTGATCTCACAAACATCATAATAATATACTAATTGCATACTCTAAAGAAATTATTATCTTACCTGCAATAAGATAATTTTGTTTTGAGTGAAACGGATGTTGAATTTGAACTTGAACTTCTTGTTCCTGTGGAGGCATACGCCAAGAGAAGTATTGGCTGAAACTGAAGTATTGAATGTGATCCATATGATCAGATACAGCAAGAACAAGATTTTATGAAATGATTTATCAATAAATGGATGTGTATGGAAAAGAAATTGAAGTGGGGAGGGAGAGCTTGTTAATTTTGACCTAGAAATTAGAAACCAACGAGGGGATGAAATGATGATGAAGGTGACATTGATTGTCTGTTACTTTATTCTTTTATCTTTTGAATTGAAGGATTTAAACAAAAATATTTGATCTCGAGATTGATGCGAACAAGACTATTTTTAAAAATAAATAAATATCATATTGGTCTTGAGATTGATGTTATTAAAGTTAAAAAAAATACAAATGTCAGAAAGATTCCTCTTTAGCTGGCACGTATTGACTAAATATTGTTAACGTGGAAGTCCAATGTCCATTGGTTATAGTGGTGGGCAAGGACTGTCTTTCTTGAAAAAGCAAATGTAAAATTTCTATAAATGACCAACATATAATAAATACCCTTATTTTCTCAAACCCTAAATCTCTTCAATAATTTATTTAAGGGTTATTTATGTTTTACTATTAAAGTTATGATCAAATAACAATTGAGTACTATGAATATTAACATATTACACATTTTACTACTAAACTTATAAAAAAAATAACATTTTACTATTTTTCCATCCAAACCATTAGTTGACCGTCAGTTAACCTTTAAAAAGACTGTTTTATCCTCCAAATAAAATAAAAGTGAAAATTATAATATACCATTTAAAAACATATCTAAATCTTATATATAACAATAAAAGAAATACAATCAACAATCACATTAATAAAAATACTTCAATCTCTAAATTATCCATATAACCCAATAAAATAAAGAATTTAATTTACCAAATAATTTAATAATTTAATAATTAAAATTCTCATAATAATCAAAATACTTTAAAGTATAACAATAAAAGAGATATACTCAAGAATCATTATTTCCAATATTCTCCATATAATCAAAGTTTCTGAAATATGCAACATTGTGCAAGTGAATCTCAGGTTGTTTCCCGCATTATCCATGTAATCAAAATTTCCAAAATAAGCAAGTTAACACCATGCAAGTGATCTTTATGGTTGTGAAAGTGATCCTCATGGTTGTGATTGAGTGACCCCTGCATGATACATAATATTGATTAAAATTACAATATTAATCAAATAACCTCCAAAAGTAAGAAAACAATAGAAAACATGAAGCTATTTAACCTATAGCACTTGGGTTCTACCTCTTTGATATGATTCCCTGCATTTGTTGGTGTTTTGTGCAAATGATTGGCCGCGCAATCCCGACTGACTATAATAAACCCTCTGAGTGATCTGATTCCTTTGACTATTTTCGCCCCATTGACTGCTCTCACAACTTGTACTCTAATAAAAATGTATAGACAAAAGTTTAAATATAAAAATTTCACATATAAGAAAAATCAATAAGTCTTTAAATACCATACTTGATTGCTTCTTGTCATTTTTGCCGAGCTTTAAGATGGTTGATCTGATTGTTGTTGAGCTCTTTTTCCACATGTTTGCTAAATATTAATAAAAATAGTTAGAGAATAATAAATTGTAAAAAACAAACAACGTAAAGTAATCACAAATCTGATCTTGTCTTGCCTTTGACTTTATAGCATTAGATGGAGCAAGCTGGCAGGTTCTGATATTATGTGTAATTTCGTTACAGAAACTACACCTAGACACAAATGACCTTTTTGAGTTTATTGGCTCATTTAGTTCTCTTCTTATAAGTTTTTTAGGTCTTCCAGCTTGTCTTCTTTTCACAGGAGGGTCAATTTTCCCTTCATGTCCTTCTTCCCACGTAACTTGATCAGGTATAGGCTTTATCATCTCTGAATAATTGTCCATGCAGGCTTGCTTAGTGAAGCAATAGAAATGAATGTAATGGTGAACATCATCTCTACAATACAAAATGGAGGCCATCGCATGCCTACATGGTAGTCCTGACATGTCCCAATACCCACAGTCACATATTTTTTTCTCAATATCTACAACAAATCGTCTAATGGTTCATAGTATATGTCTTTTACCTCAAACAAAGTATCACCAGATGGTTTTACGCTCAACTTAGAGGACTCTTGAGATGTTTTATCAATCTGCTTCTTAATCCTCGGAGCAAGAATGGTAGGCCAATATAAGGCCTACAACCTTTCAAAAAAGCATTCTTTTGAGCAGACAATGAAATAAAGAACCTCTTGAATACAATTTGGTTTGGAACACTCTCAGTATCGCACAACACATTGCATTTTGACCCTACATTGTATCTCTCTCATAATCACCACTAATATCATCACAACTACCTTCACCATCTGCTTCAACCTCTCCGTCATCAGAATAACCCCCATCTGAACATTCAGACCAACCATCATTACTTGTTTCTATTGTTGGGCAAGGTTCATTTTGGGGTTGCGAGTGCCTTGTAGATTCACTATTAACCAGTTCAAGAGGTAGCATGATATCTGTAATATGAAATAAACACAAGAGTAACCCATAAATAAATCACCATTATTTTTATCCTTTAACCATAATAAAACATGAAAATAATACAAGAGTAACCCATAAATAAACAAAAACATATACATGAGTAACCTAACAACAAATAAAAAAACCAACCAAAAGAAAAAAAAAAACATTAACAATGATGCTGATAAGAAAGAAATTGAGAGTAAATAGTGCATCTACAAGGATGTTGATAAAAAACATTGATAGTGACACCGGAACTGCAATGATGCTGATAAAAAACATTAATACTTACTCTACAAGTGCAACTTGCCAGCAAGCAACCGCAAGTAAAACCAGACTGACAATTAAAGCAGTGAGTTCAGGAGATGAATAGTGACACCGGAAAACACATGATCACTGTGGTCCTAAATCTGTCAAGTATCAGCTCTCTCTCAAGAGCTTACCTCAAGAGCTTGCAAAAAAAAAAAAACTAAGAAAAAACCTCATACAGAAACTAGAAAGGATCATAACTAGAGCAAAACAAAAGTTGCATATAACCATGTAAGGATCAAAATTACAACAATTCCTTGACATTTTATTCCCATCAACATCGAATCAAACATCCAGAATAATGTAAATTACAAAGTCAACTTTAGAGACGATCTAAAACCGAAACAAAAAACGAAAACGAAATATTAATAATGCACATATCATTATAACAATAACCCAGAAAAACCCAATCATTAATTATCTAAAAATAAACAAAAACATCAAAATCGTGACAAAAATGAAGCAAGTAAATGAATAATTATCAGTCATCACAATTTTTGAAAAAAAAAACACTCATAAAAATAAAAATCATACCTCAAAAGAGCAGAGACCCGAGATAGAGGATCGATGAAGGAAAGAATCAAAGAGAGAGTTGGGTTAGGTGGAATTAGAGAGAGAGAGAGAGAGAGAGAGAGAGCTGATACTTGACAAATTAAAAAAAAATAGGTTTTATTTTTAGGTGAAATAATTTCTACCTATTTTATTTTTTCTTAGAAATAAAAAAAAAAATCATTTGCTTACCTCAAGAGCTTGGATGCAGAAGATCTTTGCGTGAGTCGTGAGACAAAGTGAGAGAGGTAGAGAGGAAGCAGATGCGTGAGAGACAGAGATAAAGAAGAGGGCAGCGTGGTTTTGAAGAGACAAAGAAATTGATAGAGAAGAGGGCAGAGATAGAGAGAAAAGTTTTTGTTGTTGTTGATTTTAGTCTAATTATTATTAATTTATAATAATGTGTGTGTTAAGACTCTTTTATCCTTAGGATGTCAATATGATGTCATAGTCAACTAATGGTCAACTAACGGTGTGGATGAAAAAGTAGTAAAATGTTAATTTTATAAGATTAGTAGTAAACTGTAATATGTTAATATTCATAGTACCCAATTGTTATTTGATCATAACTTTAGTAGTAAAACGTAAATAACCCTTTATTTAATCGTGTCTTATTTGTATTAAATTTAAAAAACACGCATATAATTCGTTTAATAATTACATCAAAATTCATTTAATAAATAAACATATATGTATTTTTTGTTTTAAGTGGTTTATATATCATGATTTGAGTATTTATGTGGTATTTTATGAAGTTTTTGAAGGTTGAGTTATCTTGAATTTGAATTTTGATAGTATTTAAGATGAGTCAAGGTTGTCGAAAATGGCTCTAGGTCACTTCGAGGACCGCAACAGTTGTGGTCGCGCCCACGCTGAAATCGGTTTATCACTCTAGGTCGAGTCGCTCAAAATGATAGGCACAATTTCCTACCACAGTGGCATATTCTTTTTTCTTTGAAATATCGGAGAAATCTACATCATTTATATAAATATGTGGATAAATCGATATTGTCCTAAACTCTTATAAGATATTACGTAAAATTTGAACAAAAGAGTGACACTACTAAGAGGTTACCAGAAAAAGTAAAAACGCAAAGTTAAAGTCAAATTTTTATTTATTTATCAAAAAAAAATAATAATATATAAATAACGCAAAGTTAAAGTCAAGAATTTTTATTTATTTATTTTAGATTTCATAATTCTAGACTTCCAGTCATGGCCCAAGAAATTAATGTGGTGGTTGGGGACAAAAAATGGAAGACCCAAAGAGCAAGATAAAGAGGATTCATATTAATTTCCTTTATAAATAATTTTAAAACTTAAAAAGATTTGATGAATTAGTCAATATGGAAAATATTAATAATTTAGAAAAATTTTACTCAAATCTCATCATATTCCATTATCTTTTTTACCTTATAAATTAGTCAGTACACAATGATTATTATTATTGATTAATTTCTATGAATGACCCACATAATAAATAATTTATTTTCAACTTCTCACTTTATAATTAAAAATCTTATTTTATTCCCAAAATACCCTTTTTTTCTCAAAACCCTAACTCTCTCAATATCTCTCATACATCTCTATCATTTTCTCAACCGGAGCGGCGCAACAGAATTTGTGATTTCTTAAAGAACAATAATTTGACTCTAATACATATTTCTCAACCGATCTCTTTTGTAACAGAGTCCAATTTCCTCTTCAAATTAGAGTTGATAATTCGTGTAATCATGTCTTATTCATATTAAAATTTAATAATCACATGTATGATTCGTTTAATAATAATATCAAAATTATCAAATATAAACATAATCCATTTAATTTAACATGTTGACATGATAAAATATGTTGACATGATTGTAAAGAGATCTGTTCGTATTGAGACTATTACATGACAAGTGACACGATTAATTAATAGATAGTAAGTGAATAAATATGTAATATTTTTGTAATCATGTCAATACGAGACACGATTAATTGTGTTAATTTATGTCAACTCGAATATAGAATATTTGTGTCATGTAATCGTATCGTGACTCATATTGACATATCTACTCAAGTTCAAATATATAAACTCCATAGAAGATTACAAGTTTGTTTGGTATTATGGTTTGACCTATGATGAGATAACAAAATTATTTTGGGTCAAAACACAGTTTTTAAGTGTTTAATTAATTGATTTTTTTCAAAAATTGAGTTTTGCAAAAGTTAATTTTTTTTTAGCTTTTCTCTACCATCAAAATATTAAAAAAAGCGCCCACATAATTTTTTTTTAATCATAAATCAAAATTTCATAACACCGTTTATAAACCCTCGTTTGTTCACCATACTTTTCTAATCACAACATGAAACAGAGCCTACAAGTTTGTATTAACTTATAAAAAATTTTAAGTCTTTTGAAATCAATGTCATGTTACACGTTCGATGAAATTCAAGTAATGTTAAGTGAGTTGGTAAAGGGACTTACGTGGAGTCGACGAGGCCGCATCAGTCATTACACCTAAACCTCTGCTATTATCAACTTGTCACATCCTGATATTTCCATGCATGTGATGGGCAGATGACAGCTTAACCATTACCTGAACCCCTGATATACACCGCTAGCTGTACAAAATTTATTGACTCACAATACGCAATTGTATACATAAACATACCATAACCCGAAAACTTATCTAATTCATATTTCAAATTCGTACACATAAAAAATCGACATGCAATTGACATAATACTTGACACATATACAAAGCCTTATAGCCCATCTTAACATCAGCTGACACAATGACTGGGCTCGACTCTGAACTGATGCCCAAGGTGTGTAATGACTGCCGCTGGGTCCCGTCTCCTCCAACAATGCTTGAACTTGTGGCCTACAAAACAACTGGAAATTGGGGTGGATTAGGTCTTTTGAAACGCTTGGTGAGTGAATACTGGAGCGCCAATAAATAATCTAAAATGAGATACATTATTAAACTAAAATATAGTATAAGAGAGTATTAAAGTACTGAATCTCGACATCATAAATAATAAATTGGGAATCCAATGAGGTAATCGAAATCTGAATACATGACATAAAGATCTGGTACTTAACCTAATTGATAACTGGGTACATGATTGAACATAGCTTTACTATTCCGAGTTGTTGCCTTGAACCTGACCTGAAGCTGTCATAGACTAAATATTATGCTTTATGACATGGCCTAAACGTTGTATGGTGACTTGAGTTTGCATAAACCATATTGAGTTGTCTGAACTTAGAACTATCTGTTGACATCCTAATCTGCTAACGTGATCTGATCTGATATGATCTTATATGAAACTATATGAATTGAACCTGATTATGAAATCTACATGACCTATACTGGATCTACCTGAACTGAAAACTGCATATTGAAAATGACTTAATCTTAACTATCTTCTTCTGGAATTACCTGAACTGAAAGTGCATATGCTGAATCTGACTCTGAATTATCTAAATTTACTTTCTACATAAGTCAGATATTACTATCGAAAAACATGACATGCATTATTGAAGTTGTAATGTAACATGATGTGGATGCATTACTTTTATGAATGTAATTAATTATGAAAGCATAAAACTCATATTTGAAAATCGACAGTAAAATCAATAGTGTTATAAAAACTGCTTCTGAACTCATAAAATATAAACTTGGTTCCTTCTAAAAAATCTATGTGGAAATCTGAAATCTCAAGTAACTGGAAAATCTGTAGAAAACCTAAACTCATAAAAATATAAATTAGGTACATTCTAAAAAATCTATGTGGAAATCATAGTATGAAAATCTAAAATCTAAAGTAACTGGAGAATCTATAGAAACCTGACACATGGAGGCGTTACGTATCACCGTCCCCCCGTACTTCTAAACTAGTGCATTGGAGCGTTAAATATCGCTGCCCCCAAGTCATTGAACTAGAGTCAAGAGCGCTGATTAATACTATCATCCTGAACCTGAAACTAGGATCTAGAGGCATCATGTAGCAAAGTCCTCCATGGTATTAAAACTACATGTGCACATGGCTGTTGTACATGGTAGAAAACCTGATGCATGAAGGTTTTACGTATTGATGTCCCCCATTACGCCTAAACTAATGCTTTGAGATGTTACGTATCGCTGTCCCCTAAGTCAGTGAACTAAAGTCAGGAGCGTTAATCAATACTGTCATCATGACCTTGAAGTTAGGATCTAGGGGCGTCATGTACCATTGTCCCCTAGTCCTGAAACTACATGTGCACATGTCTGTTGTATCTGTCAATTCCAATGATCCGTCAATTCTAAAAGCAAAAGATAAATCATGTCATAATTTTGAAACTTGAAAAATAAGTTTTGAAAACTGACATGATTAATTCATGACTATCTTAGGATAAATAGGTCTAATTTGAGAACACAGCTGATGGAAATGCAGAATTCTTGAATTGCAAGTCTATGGATAAACTGTGAATTATGAAGAACTAAAACTAATTCATGCTGAGACATGGGGCATAGGTGTGAAACATATAGCATAACTGAACTTAAAACTAAGAACTGCATATCTAAGTTGACCTGCCTGAGCTGAACTGACTATCTGAACTAGAATACTGAGTCACTACGGGCTGTCCAAACTGAATCACATAACTACTACTGGTTGGTTGTACTAGGCTACAATTGGTTGACTAAACTGGGCCACAACTAGTTGACTGAACTATTTAAGTTTTTAATTTAAATTCAAATGCCACTCAAACCATAATACCACCAAATACTTAATCATTAGCTATTATCATTACGACAATTTAAACATCAAAATACTTTCCCTTTTATTACCCAAGATTTGGCCATAAGGAAAATAAACCAAGTTATGAAGCTTTCATCACTATTTCAACATGTCTTATGTTATAACTTTTCCTACTACATGAATTATCATCAAACATACAAATCATAAACACCTCATAACAACATCTTACAATCGACTAAAACAAAATTTCAAAATCTTAAAATTATCGACACCAAACAACATAAACTCATGCTAAAACATCACTAGATACATGAACCATTATCTATCATCATCATTATCACAAGATCAACTTTCCAACAAATGCAGACAATTTAGCCAAGACACTAGTTTTACCAGTTTTGAACTTTTCTCTACATAATTAATACAACTCATACTAACATATAACATTTAAACATAAAACATCCCTAATAATCATCAAAGTAACAAAGTATCATCCCTACACACATATAATGAATTTCAACAAAAGGGGTTTAAAGGCAACTTGGATTTTTCTCATCTCAACAAAACATCTCCTTATTCCTATATTAAAATTCGACCATGGCTCTCAAATTAATGACATTGGAAGTTTCCAATCCTAATCAAGTTACACTATTTTCAAGACATTAACCATTGTATAAACCATCATCAATCAACACTCCATATGTTTAGAACATCATCCAAGCACTTGAACTAACATTACTTCATAATAATAATAATAAAAAAGGCCAAAACCACCACACATATACATAATTCGGCCAAGGGATATATATACACCTTTTTATTTCTCACATAATATTCATATGGGTTTACCACATTTATTTTATTTTTGGTCAGACAATAAAATGCATTAAGAATTGAGAATAATAAATAACTCAAACAACACTCAAAAGAATAAATAAAATGTAAATTAAATTAAATAATGCTCATGATTCATTACAACCATACACTAATGAATTAATTACACATATTTGTTATTGAGCATAAATAATTCATTAGTACATAACGAGACATCATAAAAAATAAACAAAATGAATAAAGGAAAAAAAAAACTTGTTTTGATAAGATCCCCTGCTTCAATCTTCTATCTGGATTGAGATTTGATTATTTCCTTACTGTGAGTGTTTTTCTCTGCTCTTGAGTCTCCAAAAGTGTGATCTTTTATATTTTGGACGGACTTATACTTATATAGAAGTTGCTGAGAGCTTTCTTTATTAAGAAATTCGAGTTATAATCAAAATAAGATTTATGGTCCCATTGGTATGCCAACGAGCTCCCATTGGTGTGCCAATGGAAGGCAAAGAGTATCATCAAATTTCAGGTCACATTAGCGCGCAAATGTGAGATATATTACTCATTATATATTCAGGCTTGTTTTTTACTATGATAGAGTCTGAGTCAGTCTCTATAAATTTATAGATAATTGAGTTTTCTTTCCAATACAACCTAAATCACCTCATTTGGATATCGTACGAAAAAGTTATAGTAAAACTATTTAAGACTGCGCGAATCAGGAGGTCACTGGTGCCAAACAACTTGATTTGTCGACATTTAAAACTCATGTATTTCCACATATATCCTATACGACAAAAACACAATGAACTCCTCAAAACGCTCATAAAACTCACAGTAATTCTCAAAACGTAAGATATAGGGACGGTAAATATGTATTTATTAACCGCTTATCAATAATCATTACAAAAGGTTTCATCATATGCATAGATTTCAACTATTAATTTATAAATTAGTCAAAATCGCGCGAGTTAACTTGAATAAAATACATGTGAAAGTATAATTTAAAGAACATATATATTATATGGTGTGAAAGTATATACCTGACTTGCTTTGTTTTTGAACTCCCCGCTCAATAAACGCATTCAACTTCTCAACTCTACTAGAACTTGGCTGCATCAAAAACTTCCTTAAATTTCCAACCTCGTGCCATTCATTCTTTATCAGCAGAGTAACAAAACCATCCGGCAAATGAAGTCAGAAGCTCTTGAACGTATTAATGTTACAGGTGTTAAAGATGTAAAGTCAGGTGCTAAATTTTTTTTAGCTTTCAATTATTTGCACTGAAAACAAAAACCTTCTTGAGGTATTTCAGCTGAATCAAGTGTTTGGACTTGCATTATATCAATGTTTCTACAACTGTCCTAAATTTTACCCATCAGGAGAAGCACATTTATTCTCTAAACTAAACATCAATATATTTTCTTCATGCTCCATTAATAATGGTTAATATAAATTTTATATTTAATTGAAAAAAAAAAAAAAAACCTAATTTTTTATAGCAGTTCCTCACAATCAGGCAAATCATCAACTAATCATCAGCTGAGAAAATCAAATAAAAATACTAAACTTACCAACATTTTTTTCCTAATTTTATCTCAATTCTTTCACTGTAATTACAATGAATTATCAGTTAATGAAACCAAAAAAAAAAAAAATACTAAACTTACCAAAATTTTTCTTGAATTTTATTCCAAAATTTGGGAAAGTGTTGATGAGTATATCATTTCCCGGAAACCAAAGGGGTATTTGGACCCAAGCACGGATCTGAACTCCAAGATGGGCCACAACCGATGACAGGCATAAGAAGGCAATTAGATCATCTTTTGTGCCACCCTTAATTAGAAATGTACCATCTCCATTAATGATTTGCATGCACTGAAGTCTGTCGTCGATGACCATATCAAGTGCTTGAGCCTGACTATCACTGCTACTTGGCCATGACAGACTATGGAGAGTTGGAAGATTTTGAGAGTGATGATATATGTCAGTGTCTTGATCCTCGGACAATGAGAATGTTTCCAAAGAGATGCCACCAAGAAGTGGGCGAATGAAATACACTTCATTCTCAGAATTTACTACTGGTGAATCTGGATGCTCGTAACTGAGCATTTTCTGGACTATCCACATTCACAATCTCCGAATTAGAGACCCTTCCTTGGTATCAGAAACTGACTCAGGTTCAGCATCCTCCATATATTCACATAATCACAGGATGCTTCGTTAACAACACATGGCTGTTCATTTTCAATATACATAGATTCATTGAAGAAAGCTCCAGCTATTGAATCAGTGACATCCATTGGCATCTGGCTCAGCAATTCATAAGCATCTGCCATCATCCCCAAACGACACAACATATCAACAACACAAGCATAATGATTTTTTACTAATTTCAACTCCATACCTCTCATTCATGGACCTAAAAATCTCCAAACCTTTCTCTAATAAACCACCATGGCTGCAGGCAGAAAGAACAGAAATGAGTGTGAGTTCATTTGCCTACAGCCCTTCTTCCTGCATTTCTCTCAAGCAGCTCAATTAAGGAACCAACCATCCCATGCTTCCCGTAGCATACAATCGTGGCATTCCAGGAAGCTGCATTCTTAGTACAAATCATCTCTATATGGAAAATCAACAGTGTGAAGCATATTCTATTCAAATTCATCACAAACTCTAAAAGTACTTGCACATACCATTTAAAAAAATACTAATAATAATACTAAAAAAAAATGGAGTTGCCATAATCTCAATCAAGTTGTATGCATTTTCAAGAATTTACATTCTTTTAAAACAAACAAATCAACTAACCTTGGCCTGAGGCTTGCAATTTCAAACTCAATCTCCTGTAAAAAGATGACTTTTTATCCTCTTCTTATGATTCAGCTGAAATTCCAACGGTTGCCTGCATACAAACAGTTAACCCTTTGATTGTCTGTCGAAACAAAATTGCTTGAACTTACCCAATCCTCTTTGTCTGTGTTTATTTTTTTTCCAAGAAAAATTTTAAGAGATTGATACATTGAACAGACAGATAATCAATTCATTATTCCATGCAAAGAACTTCCTTTTTTTTTTTTTTTTTTTAAATAGGCAAGTGGCAACAGCTCAATTCATCAGGGATTAAGGAGAGCTCTGGAATGGACATAGAATTATAGTAGATACAAGATCATCAATTGGCTACTACACGTTATAAATCTCGTTTCCATCACAATTCAAAGAGCAAGTACTTAAAATCGTCACTCATATACAATCATCATTATATATATATTCCCAAGGGGCGTGGCTTGGTGGTGTAGGGTTTAGGATCTCATCTTGAGGTACTGGATTCGAATCCAGAGAGTGCGTTTCTTATAAAAGTCTGGGACAATACATGCTCCGCTTAAGCTCAGAATGAGTGATTTGGCAGTGAAGTTTCCAACGATTTAAAAAAAAAAAAAAAATCATTATATATTTATACCACATACCTCGGGTGCAGAATTCTCAAAAGTGATATTCTAAACAATGAAACGTTCCCCTTCCATAATCACACATCCAAACCCAAAAGTACCAGTACCAATCACCCGAGCAGCCTGCAAATATAAAACATAACGTAAACAAACTAATTAATTTGTAATTAGCGACACAATCGCATAATAGTTTTTGATGATGCAACGAGAGTGAAGTCTTCGACGCGCAAAAACAAGACAATACAAAAAGATGTCGAAGCACAATAGTGGTGAAGAGCGAAGAATGTGAAAGACTTGCACACATTGAAGAATTTATGTGAAGTCTTACCTTAAGGCTCTAATTGTAATGTGATTTGATTATTCAAGTGCCTAAGCTCATAGGAAACATGAACATTCACTTAGATGCATTAGGTTCATGTACAAAATGCTTTAAAACCTTCATATTTGCAATAGAGAAAATTGACCTTATGTTTAAATCAGTAAATCTAGTTAAAATCGGCAAAGAGTTTTAATTCCGCATATTTTAACCATAACCTAATTCACCCTCCTCTTGAGTATGCTATTTGTTCGTCACTAGTACTTGTAGGTAATTTCAAGTGCAACTGTAATCACTTAGAAAAATTTGAATAATGAAAATTCGATTAAAATTTGGCTTTCTGCATTTCCGGTCTGCTTTCAGCCAACAATCCCACTTCCTGATGCAGTAGGCCATATGAACAGATCATTACCTCAGGAGATTTCAGAATTTGATTCCCTTCAGCTCTTTTATTTTGAAACAATTCTTTATTCCTTGCACCCCAGCATGCCCACATAATTACTCCAATCAGACTCACCTCCTTTTCTGTCAACATCCTCCAGTAAGACCTAAGGAAGTCCCCCGCCGAGTTTCCTGAGAAATCTCTAACCATCTCGATGAATTTGGACTGTCTCCAACCGAAAATTATATTATGTGCCGGGTGTATATGTCATCTCTCTCACAGCAGGCGGGCCCTATAACTGTGTGGGGCCCGCCTACGGTGAGAGAGATGGCATATACATCCGGCACATGATAAGATGACATATACATCCGGCACATGATATACTAACTCGTCTCCAACAGTGCTTAGACGTTTTGTATTTAAAGATAGCGTGAACCACTGTTTCTTCTCCCCTACGGCATCTCTGGCATGTATTGTCTTCAATAACTTGAAGATTTGAGGTTTCCCTCCACAGGAAAATTCTGATTTTATCAGGTATTTCAAGCCCCCAAATCATCCCCATAATCCAAAGCTCTTAGTTGAACAGGTAGCTCCCCCAGCTGCTTCTCTCTCCATTCCCAAATGATAAGCATTCTTCACAGAGAATTCTTCTTGCATGTTATAGTGCCAGCACAGAGCATCTTCCATGGGGTTCTTGGCAATGCAATCTTACTCATTTCCTCAACATCCATGGGCAAGAAATACTGCTTCAGCAGAAGCTCCATATTCCATTCATTATTTTCTGTAAACAGAGCAGCAACTTTTGTTTCCCCAAGTAATGAAGGTTGAGATACTGGTATAAAGAGCGATGGTCTAGGGATCCAACTATAAGAGTACACGTTAATTTGGTTTCCATTTCCTACCCTTCATCTTAGACCTTTCTTAACAACTTCCTTCCCCACAACACAACAAGCTTCTCCATATAAAGGAAGAGTTTGCCTGTAGTATCCAACTTGCATTCACTCACCACCACCATCATAATTGCAAGCTTCCAAGACACATTGCCGACCCTCAGTTACATTGAAACGCAGTCACAATTGGGACCTTAGTTATATTATCAATCCTCAGTCACACTTGTAATCTCAATCAAAATAATTATCTCAGTCATATTACTGATCCACAATCACATTATAGACCCTCGAGCACATTAAGCAAGTAACATTTATAATCTTAATCACATCATATATCGACCATCGGGTACATTGAGCACAATCACATTTATGACTTTAGTCACATTGTGACTTATTTATTTTACATATAGTCACAAAATGACTTAATTAAATGTGTGACTGAGTGTGTATTTTTTAGGTACAACTATAAATGTGACTAAAAATGATTTCATCTACACACTAAAAAATCAAAGAGGAATTAATATTTAATATATTTTTAAATTTAAAAGAAACGCTTTAGAAATGCGATATCCAAAAATGAAATAGATTAAAAAAATATTTGAGATTGCACACCCCTTACTTTTTAAAAATTCAATGTTCACAAGAACATTAATTAAATTTTTTATTTTTTATTTTTACTTGAGGGTAGAATTGAGAGAAAAAAGTCACACCTCTTATTAGTCAAAAAAGACTAAAGAAGAATAAAAATGGAATAAAGAAAAATAAAATTAAAAGCCTTATGATTAAAGAGGAAACAAGTTCAGATGTATGATTTTTCTATAATAAATTATGGGAAAAAATGTTTTTAAAAATAATTTTCTATCAATTTTATACTAAATAATATAATTAATGAATAAAAAAACTAGTAATATAATCTATAAATATATCAATAAATTGATACTCAAAATCAAATTTCCCTAAAATAAATTTTAAAAAATGTAAGTTAAAAATTTATTGGGAATATATAAAAGTGTTAATTTAATGTTTTTTTTTTATCTTTTATTTATTTATTTATTTATTTTTACAATAAGTATTGTTAATTAATATTTTCTCGATAATTAAGTTTTGAGGGGAAAAAATTTAACATGTTTTAGATATTGTGTTTCCCATGTAGGAGTGGCAACGGGAGGGGCTCGGATGATGTCGGTCGGGACATACTTTTTAGAAAATGAATTTTTATTTTTATTTTTTTGAAAAAAATAAATATTTTTTTTTATTTTTAATATTTAAAAATGAAAAAAATTAAGAAGTTCAATGTCTTTAGTCTGTTTTTTGTATTAAATCTTAAAAAATTACTGGATTTAGAATTAAAAATCAATTTATATAACTAATAAAATATTTTATATTACTAAAAATCGGGGTCCCGAGCTCGGCTAGGGACTTTTTATCTAAGTCCTAAAAAAACCATCAAGCTAGCCAAAATATGTCGTGCCAAACCGGACTTGATAAGATCTGGTTGGACTCGAGCTTTTATGCCATTTTTTTTCCCATATAAATGTCACCATGTCAAGTTTTATTAGGTTTGTATATTCTTTTGTTTAAATTAAATTTAAAAAATATAAATGCAATCAAAAATGTATTTGCGATTCATTATTGTCGATGTTTTAACCTCAGGATTGGGAATGGTAATTGAGACTTTCCACACTAATCAGATCTCGTCCCTACCTATCATTATGACTCGGAATGAAAAATATCTTGAATCTCAACCAATTTTTTAATCAAAATGACAAATTATCCTGAATATGAACTGCATGGTTGAAGAATCCCAAATCTCGGATTGAATAATTCGGGATCCAGAATCTAATAAAAATTCGGGATATTTTGTAATAAAATTTATGATGCGAGACGATTTTCTTAGTCTGATTATTTATGGTTTGAATTTGATCAAAAATTTTATTCGAGATAAATTTTTATTGTTGATGTTTTAACCTCAAAAATGAGAATGGCAATCGAGACTATCCACACTAATAAGATCTCAATCCTATTTATCCCGTTTTGATTATGATTCAAGATGAAAAATCATCTCGAATCTCAAAAAAAAAATTGAATCTAATGACAAATTATCCTCAATCTAAACTGAATGGTTGAATAGTTATTGAATCCCAGAATGAATGAATAATTCGGGATCTAGAATCTCAATAAAAATACATTTTATACTAAAATTTAAGATTTGAGATGATTTTTCCAATCCAACTATTTATGATATGAATATGACCAAAAAATTTATTGAACACTGGGCAGAAATCACATTGCATGAGCATCCGCAGGGATCATCGCAATGCTTCATTTTAATTAAATAGTCGATTTCTCATTGTCTGTACCAGTTCTGAGTCGATTGTTCAACGTCAGAGGAAGGCCCCTAAAGAGGTCGTTCACAGTCCGTCCCTAGGCCGGCACGCGGCAACCCGCTCTTGCCTAGGGGTGAGCAAAACCGGTTTCGGTTCCGGTTCCGCATGGAACCGGAACCTACCCGGAAAAATTCGGTTTCGCACTAAGTGGAACCGGAACCTACCCAATTAAACAGGGTACCCTATTATTCGGTTCCAATCTGGTTCCGGTCCGGTTCCGAATTACCCTATTTTAAAATATTTTAATGAAAACTGCTTATAGGTTCATATTTAGTAAGTCTTTTTTCTTAAAAAAAAATAAAACTTTATAATTAATTGAAAAACAATTTATTTTAATGAAATTTGTCGTAAATATCTCAAACTTCGTAAATAAGGAAAATACAAATCAAGTTTCCACGATTAGTAACAAAGCCCAAAGTTGTGCGACTGTGACAATTTACCAAACAACGTTGCTGATACCTTAGCACTGGCAAGACGAACATTATGGCTCTGATCGTTTGTGAATTTTAATATGAATTCGTTTTCATTAGTATAAATCATGATATTAGAATTAATTTATTAATTTAGAATCTTGCATTTTGGAGTCGGTAGAAACTCCGAGCAAGGAAATGTTAGTATTCATCATCATCTGAAGTCCTAATTATTTCCCAAAAAATGCACAATTTTAGCAGGAATTTACCTCAAAAAAAAAAAACGGTTACGGTTCCATGGTCCGGTTTCGGTTCCGATCATTTTGGAACCGGAACCTACCCGGATAAAATCGGTTCCTTCATTTTGGGAACCGGAACCTACCCGATTACAACCGGTTCCGGTTCCAAACCAGGAAAATCGGTCCGGTTCCAAGCGGTTCCGGGTAGACCAGGAACCGTTGCTCACCCCTACTCTTGCCGTTGGAGCAGCTCGAGCATTCTGTCCAGTGCTCTGAATGTCAAAGTGAAGAAATTCAACCAAGCGCGGGTAAAAGGCGAGAGTAACTATGACTCCCGCGCAAGCCAACAAAGCAATGCAAGCCAAGGCCAAGGCAAGGGAAGCTATGGCCAAGGCCAATGTACATGCAAGCAATGCAAGACAATGAAAGCCCCATTTTGGGGCCAATATTTGATTTTCGTGTTTGGACATGATTTTTTACATAGGATAAAGAAAAATGAAAGGATATGTGTGAAAGAAAGAGAAACTCCAATCGGAGATCCGTAATAGGGACCTTTTGATCCCGGAGACACGTGTCATAGGCCTAAGTCCCCTTATAAATTTTCATTCCGAACGGGATCCCCAATTCGGATTTTGTGCCGACCATGAGTGCTCAGAATTATACAAAAACAACAGGGACAAATGTAAATAGCACAAATGGAAAGCGGCAAGCTTCCTAAATAAATAAAATAGAATCAAAACCAACCTAACTAATCAAAATCCTAAGCCTTTTAACGTTTAGGTCATTCATATAACAAACACAGCACAATCACACCCTCCTTCTTCTTCTTCTTCTTCTTCTTTCTGTTTCTTTGCGACGGCTCTTGCTCTTCATTCTTGGATTGGATTTCAATTTGGATATTGATTCCGTTTTTATTTTTGGGTTTCTGAGCCTGGTTTCGTTTTTCTTAAATTGTCGAGAAACGAAAACGCCAGCGCCATGGTCGTGGCAGCAGCTCAACAGAAGCAAGCATCGATTCCATCAACACCAGCTTCAGAAGAGGCCTTAAAGCGAAACACTGATTGCGTCTACTTTCTTGCTTCTCCTTTAACATGCAAAAAGGTCCCCCTTCTCTCTCTCTCTCTCTCTCTCTTTTAGGGTTTTTAAGATCACAGTTTGATCTTTATTATTTAATAAAATGATTAAGAGATCTTCCTCTTATGTTCTAATTAGGGTTTCAGATTCAGTATTTGTTTATTATTTTTACTTCAATAATTAAATTTTGCCCTCTGTGATATTAATTTAGGGTTTCTTAGAAAAAAAAATCATAGGGTTTTATTAAATACCCAATTGGATTTTGTTTTTGTTTATTTAACCCTCAATACTAATTTGAGTTGCTTTAATTATGAATCTAATTTTTGTGTATTGGGAAACATTGCTACTGCATTGCTTCACCAAGCTCAATTGTTTGTGCAATGGTGTCCAAAAGATAAACTTCTTATTTCTTGTGGGACACGATATCTGTTTGTGTTGCTGAATGGCTTTATTTGGATTTTATGATATATATTTGGAAATTTGATTATTGAAATTAATATATTCCGACATCAGAATTAATTAAATACTGAATTTGCATGAGTTATTAATGTACATATTTGTTTACTTATTTAATCAAGTCACTCACTGTTGCCTTGATGTTGTTCATGCCTTGATGTTGTGTTGGTGCTAATCATTTAGTTGAGTAGTTGGAATGGTGGTTGTATTGTGTAACTGATACTTTTTTTGGTGTCAACAGGGGAGTGAATGTGAGTATCGCCATAGTGAATATGCCAGGGTTAACCCCAGGGATTGTTATTACTGGCTGAATGGTAATTGCTT
>SKCR01000815.1:0-28773 GCA_019454045.1 Zanthoxylum bungeanum
ATTTCGAACTACTCACGGAGGAGTATCCGGATCATTCAGTAACAACCATTAACACGAAGTGGATCATGCTTAAAATTGTGCATCAAAATGCTTACTCATAAGCATTTTCCAACACTTTTTTGTGTTTTTATAGAAAGAAGAAAAAGAAACCTTCCTCAAAATTTTAATTAATAATGGTCTAAAAAATCATAAATAACTAAGACAGTCTTATTTCAGAAGTTAAGGTCAATGACCCCATTTAATCATTGCAAGCCCGAAGCCGATGTTTTAGCTTCATATTGGTTCATTATGTTAAATTCTTCAACTTTAACAAGCTTTCAATTCTTTCAAAAAAAAAAAAAAAAAGCTTTCAAATTTGTTTTTTATTTATATTTATAGCCATTTTAAAATAAAAATAAAAATTATAACCTAAAGACAAATCAATTCATAAACGGGGTTCGAATCCCAATTTACTTATTTCCATTCCAGAGATTTTAAGAACTGAATTAATCGAGATCAACTTATTTACTGAATCACTCCACAAATTCTATTCTATTCGGAAGTTTTTTTTTTTTTTTTTTTGAAAGAAACTTTGGGATCAATGTTCAAGATGTTTAAAGCAGTATCAGTGACCCTGGATGTTTCTCGATTTTGACTTTTTTTTTTCTTTTTGTGAAGTTTTAGAAAATGGCAATGCTTCAAAAGCAGACAAGGTATGATGAACATTAGGTCCCCATTTGAATAATCACGTCTCAGCTGCCTATTTTTGCACTCACGACTCATCAAATCGCACAAGTGTCATGATTTTGATTACAAATTTAATGTGCTAATTACACATTAAATTTAAAATAGACAAAAGATTGCAATTATAATGACAATTTAATATAAAATAACTGGCCAGCCACGTAAGCATTGGGCACTTATATATATTTTGTTCATAATTGTTGTTCCAGAGGCATGTTTAGAGTGGGAGACAGTGGACCAAAATATCCGTTTGGTAATCGATAACGATGATTTTCAACTTTTCTTTTTTTAATTATCAACTTATTATATTATATAAGTTTTGTTTCATTTTTTATTATTTTATTTATTTTTGTATAATTATGGTCTGAAGCAATTCAATTTCCACCAATTTATATGAAAGGCGTTCCAATTCTAAATTTTTTATTTTCATTTAAAATATTTTACAAATAAAATTAGCCGATACCTGTTATGGTTTGCTTTGTTTTGTTTTGTAATATATTCATAATTATTAGATGCGTTCTTGATCTTGCTTCTTACTTCTCTGCTGCTCGTCTGTGTATTAGGTTACTTGAATAATGTAATATTAAACAAATTAAGATTCTCCCTTCCACTCACTCATAATTAATTAAATGTTGTTACTCTTTTATTTTATATATAGTGAAGAAAAAGAGAGAGTGGAAAAATCTTCTTCCACTCTCGTTGATTTTAAATGGGGTCAAAGAATCTAATTATAAAACCACAAATTAAAATAAAGAAAAAAAAAAGGTAATTTTTTTTTTGTTTACATGTGAATAATGAACTGTGTTAATTCTTGTGGTTTGCATACCTCATAATGGTTTTAATTCTTAAGATAACATATAACATATTATATATTGTGTAAAAATGTCATATAAGTAACATGTAAAAATTACAGGCTATCGATTTTAGTTCTGGTTCATGGAAATAATCTCTACAACTTTCTATTGGTAATGGTTCAAGAATTCAATATTGGCTTCATAATTGGTTTCGCTAAAAGTCATATTTCCTTCATTATTTCGTCTTGTAGTTAATAAGGAGATTTCAAGGGTTGTTTTTCTCAGTCTAAATGAGTCAGTTTCGCCTTGGCGTCGTTCCTTGCGTGTCTTTGAACAAACTGAATTTATCTATTTGCTTCAGTTAGTTCAAGTCACTCCTATTAACCATGAAGCTGTTGATTACGTCTCATGGACTCTTTGTCGATCAGGATAGTTCTCGATTAGACTTTACTTTCATAGTATTTTTTCTGCTCTTAATCCATCACAACCTTGGAATTTTACTTTTATTTGGAGAAATATCGCACTTAAAAAATTCAAATTTCCGTTTGGCTTGTTTTTCTTGGTAGCGGGCGAACTAAAGATTTTGTAATTCATAGAGGCATTCTTGATCATTCTTTATCGCTTTGTCCTATTTGTGGATTGGGGAATCTATTAATCACGTCCTATTTTCTTATTCATTTGCTTGGAGTGTTTGGTTTTGGTTCTTTTAACTGGTGGGGAGTTATTTGGGTTATTTCTGATAGGCCGGCGGAGTTCATTCAATCTTGGAGATTTTTGCATAAGGATGACAAGTTATCCAATTTTATTGATTCTCTTTTCATGGTCATATGTTGTTGTATTTTATTGGAAAGAAATCAAAGAGTCTTTAACAACAAGTCTTCAGATTGGTCATCGACTAAAGGAAAGATTTTATATATACTTTATTTCTAATTGGATTCCTATGAGTCATGAAGATTTCAATCTCTCTGTATACGAGTTATCATTTTCTTCTGATTATGAGCTTGGTTTTCTAATATTATTCATGTTTATCTAGCTGTTATTTGAAGTTGTGTGTTGACATTTTGTACTTTGTACTTTCATCAGTCTCACTTTTTGTGAGCTGGTTTTTTTGTTTAATCTTAACATATCTCCTCTCTATCAAAAAAAAAAAGGTAACATGTTTCACTAGTTAAAATTTAGATTAATTAAGTTAAAATATCATTCAGATTGTTGTAAAACAAGTCTATTGGTAATTATTTCACACTTAACTGCAATTTATCTTCATCCGCATGATCATGATTCAAAAACAAATACTTGTGACTAAGAAATTGTCGTCTCACATTTATGTATATATATGTAAAAAAATTTGAATGAATAATTCACTCACCATATGGTAAATAACTGCACATGTAACACACACAATTAAATAATATTTTATAAGTGTTAAATTACTTAGTCAAGACACATTTACTTCATATATTAGATTTTGGGTTGATTCCTTACGATGGTGTAAGTGGATAAAGAAATCATGTAATTTTTAGCCTTCAACTCTATTTCTATTAATCTATAAGTTTTGTTCTTACAGACTTCGGACATATAGTTATCAGCTTACGTATTTTGTTCTCATCTCTTTTAGGGCTTAATCAATAGTGATCCGTCAAACAAAAGTTAATCTTTATAAAAACGATAAGGTCATTAAAATTCTCTTTTTATTTATAATGAAATAATATTCTTCACTCATTAAATCATTATACTCTGCATATGTTGATTTCCTTTTTCATCATTCATGATCATAAAGTAAATACACTGAACATAGAAGAACCAAATAATTAAGCCGACCATACACCGATTGATAATTAAAAATGGACGTGGAGAAATATTGCAATGGGGCCTTATTAAGTACACTGGCCATGTTTTTCAATGCAGTTGCTTAAATAGAAAGATAGCACATGTCCGGGGACATGGTGCATTAATTTTTCGTACCAAGTTTTAAATACTTCAACTCTCAAACAAATAAAGTAGAGTAAGACCTTTTTATATTTTAGGTTCAAATATTGAAATTGTGCTATTTAATTATATAGGTTTTAATAGATCTTAAACTACGGATATATGTAGTTTTTTTTTTTTTTTTTTTTTTTTTTTAAATAAAAAATAAAAATAAAGAAAACAAATAATATGATATTCCACATTATTTGAAAATCATGTTGGAATCTAATTATAAGAGATAACATTCCTAAAGACATATTTGACTCAGGACTTTAAAGTTGTATTGCTAAAGCAGATAATTCTTCAATACCGTTTTGGATGAATTTGGGTCCATATTAAGAACAAAAAACTTCGAAATTGGGTCATCTTGATGGGGTTGTTTTAGGAGATTTAGGCATATTCCAAAATTAAAACTTTTAAAGGTAAGGATTCGGAGCATTGAGATGCCAAAAAAGATCATCACAACTAAAACAAAGATATATTTGAAAGTTGAAACTATTGTGTTTTGACTTAATTTTAAAAGTAAGCTAACTATAGTATTTGATAAACACTTTAATTTACTTACTCATAAATATATTTACCAACCGATAATCCACATGACTATCAATTTTATTTTGCAAACTGTTGGAGATTACAAGTTACAATATCTTCATCGTGGACTTAAATTTGAATTCAGTGTTGATATTTTTGTACTGAGTTGTTTTTTTTTTTTTTTTTTTTTTTTTTTTTTATGTCATCCGAGACAATTAAGATTCAATTACTTATAAATTTTAATCAAATAATTACTAATCATAATTTATTGACACACTCACAAATTGGTTCTTTACTATCACGTATAAGAGTGAAAAAGTAATAAAATAACCCGGTAAGTCTGGGGTCGATCCACATGGAATAGATTTAGTAAAATAAAATAATAATTTGAGTAAAAGAAAAATGAATTGATTTACGTGATGAGTAATTTTTTAAATTGTGATGTAACAATAAACTAAAAATGTTGGGGCTAGGAGATACACTCTTAATATTTCAAATATAGAGAAATCTTACTTTTTATAATATATAAATTGTCATTATTACCCAGTTAATTTACTTTAGGAATTAATTATGCCAAATATATAAAACCAGCCATAAAGACAGTGATAACATTTATCTATAACAAGTCCAATTAGGTACTCAATTATGCCAAATAAATAAAACCATCCATACAGACAGTAACAAATATTGTCAATAATTAATCCAGATTTAAATTATTTATTCAGATTACCATTGATATATTATAATATAATAATATTAACCTATATTCTCATATTAAGAGCTTCACTCTTTACCCTAACATGATGAAATTAGCTACTCATGATTTGAAGAAAAACATACATAATTTTATTAAAAAGAAATTATAAGAAAGCTTAAAAAAATTAAAACACACAAGACACTTTCTCCCAAATTCTACAAGGGAACTTTGAAAGAAATCACGAAGAAAATGAGAGGTGAGCACCTCTATTTATAGTAGAATGACTCATCTCTAAATTATTAATTACAACTTCTCAAATCAAATACAAACAACAAACTTTTACTAATTTATTTTTTTCTTTTTTCTTTTTTAATTTTTAATTTTTTTTGATTTTTTTATTGATGAATTTTACAAACACGATCACAAACCACCTAAAGTGGATTATGACATTTCAACTTTTATTTTTTACTTTTTTTTAAAAAAATTTAAATTTTTTACTTTATTTTCTAATAATTAAAATTACATACAATACATATTGACGTCTTCACTAATTTCGACCTTGAAAACCTTAGAACTAAAAATTCTTGTAAACAGAAAAGTTGTTGATATTTAAGTATCTTTCATCTGGAACTAGAATCGCCTCAATCCGATATCGGAGTAAAGAGTTATAGCCAAATTACGAGAATTGCGCAAAATTGGAATTTCCGAAATTGTACACTGTTAGAACGCCCTTTCAAGTTTCCGGCCTCCAAAATCCAAATATCACATCAATTTTTCTAGTTATGCATCTAATGTATTATTTCACCTACATAAGAAATAAAAATCACAATAAAAACATATAAAACATAAATTTAATTATTATTTTACATACGTGCTAAATTAAGGGAATTAATGAAATTATAAATTTAAAATGATTAGTTTCTCTTTAATAAAATGTATATTTTTTTAATGTTGATCATTTATATAAAAAAAAAAAAAAAAAAAAAAAAATTCAGCTCAACATGTGGACATATCCCAGCTAAATCTTAGATTCTGAATCATATGCCTGGATTTGGAAAATAAAATAATAACTAAATTGAGGTTTGCTTAATTTGGACAGAACTAAAATTTTCAGATGTCATGCTTGAACAGTAAGCTAGCTATAGGCAAGGATTAAAAAAAAAGTAGTATCAAGATAAGAGCCAATTAATATTAGGCGACAATTGATTTCTTTCGAAACAAGTTCGCTGACACTAGGCTGGTTAATTAATTAAGATCTTGTTAACTCTAATCAATCTTCAAATTCAAAATTAAACTATTTTATATTTCCCCCAGACAAGTACCGGCGAATTTTTTTTTTTTAATCGTTAGAAACTCCACCACCGAATCACTCTTTCCGGGTTCAAGCAGAGTATGTAAAATCTCTGTCTGTCTCATACTCTTATAAGAAACGCACTTCCTGAATTCGAATTCAGGACCTGAATGTCAGATTCTGAATCTTATACCACCAAGCCACGCCTCTTAAGGATCCCGCAAACTTACAACAATAAAGTTGAAAATTTCCGGAAAAAATAGAAAAGAGAAATGATTATTATTATTTTACCAAAGGGTCAATAATACATAGGGATATTATCATTTTCCCACTTAAAAAATGGTTTATGTCTAAAATTATTTGAAAACTTTAAACACATTCATTTTTCTACTTAAAGTTACGAACATTGTCATTAACATTGTTAGATTCTACTAGAGAATCTTAACAGATGACACATTCAGAAAGTGGTTCTTTTATTCCCAAGTATAAGAATGTCGAAGTAATAAAATAACTCGGTTAGTCCGGGATCGATTCACAATGAATAAATTTAATAAGATAAAATAATAATTCGAGTGAAAATAAAAAGAGTAAATTGTTTGAAGTGATTGAAAATTTTAAATTAAACTGCAACAATAAAATAAAATGTTGGGACTATGGGATCCACTAGAGTTCCGGCCCGAGGCTTTGATTGTGTCAGCAGCGTTGGTGTACCACAGGGGTGTGCGCTTTCCACACATCGGCTTACACCTTTTGTTTCCCGATTAGAATAAGTACTTCCCAAAAATACTAAGCTAAGTATTTCACATTCAAATAAATAACAAGCGTATAAAAGTACGAGCAATTTATTAAAAATAGGAAAATTTTCCTCAGCATCTATGCATTCTATAACTTGCTGGGTGCCATCCAGCTGCTCCAAGTGATAGGCCCCCGACCTGATGACCTCATTCACTTTGCATCAATTCTTCTACCGATGCTTCCCCAACTCTATGATCAACGTCTTCTGCCCTCATCTTATTATGTTGGCTGCTTTTTGTACTGATCCACACAAACGGCGCTAACTGTTGACGACTGTTTTTGGTTCGAAGAGCAGAACAAAGAATTCATCTCGAATAAACCTCCATAGATCAATGAATTTATTTGGTTAGTAGGGAACCGAAAAAACTTAGCAGACAAACAGATAATTACACAAATATTTTACGTGGTTCGACGGAGAGTGACTCAAACATATGTCTACGGGAGAAATGAGAGGTAATTTTATACGCCTCGGGGTCAAGACCGACCAAGGTTGTAAACAATGAGAGTAACTATACGAGAACTTCTCACATCTGGTCGTGACATGCCCGTTATAATTCACTCAAGTGGTCGGATGATCACCCACTTTCTCTCTATCCCTAGCTTTCTCTACTCTTTAGCTATCGATCTTTACAAGTATGGTGAAACATAAAATTTGCTAACCCCTCTATCAATGACTTCAACCCCTTTATATAGACTCCCAAAATCATTGTTTCACCATCTCTAACGTCATTTCATGTCACTTAGCATTCATTACAGCCATAACTCTCCTCAACCACCCTCAAATGCAGTCAATCAGATTAATTTAATCCTCTGCCACTGCACCGGCCTACGGTAGTCTATGGTGGCTCCCGCTCTGCCACTGCACCGGCCTTTTGTCATTAGCTTCCTAAACATGCTCCTCCATAAGTATGACATACGTCACATGCTCTAATACTAGTCGGCTAATAATCCCATCATCATTCCTTGGATCGGGAGATCGAGTATGGTACTTCTTTAAGTCTCTCCTCCGACACCTCTGCCAGGTCGGGATCATACAAAAGTGTCCTCGTCGGGTTGGGCCGCATGACATCTATGTAGAGCCCAAAATTCATCTTCTAAGTGGTCAGGTGGAGACCACCACTTGCCTCGTCCTCATCATACTTTGGGCCTTCGAAACTAATCATCAACATATTGGCTTAATACCTTCTCTATCCTTCTCTGGATCTTGACCCTAATCGGGGTAATGATCTTCTAAAAAAATCACCATCAACAATACTAATATTGCACAAAATAGACAATATTAATTGTCCCCCTTTGATGAAGAAACCACAACCAATGTAAATTTTTATTCTTAAAACATTAAAACTATACCTAAATTTTACAACACGTGTGTATATTTATTATATATATAAATAAATGTATGTACATATATGTATACATATGTATGTATGGCGCCTTCAAACAAAATACTTGAGTTATAATGTCTCGATTATTCTTGTAATTTCTTATTGAAATACAATTCTATTGGCCCTTTTGCTGTGTTAAAATCTGAAGGCTATAAGAACATGATCAAATAATTTAAATATATATTTTAAATGTGATTAGAATAATAATTAATTTATAGATTCTGAAAGGTGCTTTTAAAATTCATCCATAAATTTAATTATTTTGCTCTCATATTTATGGTGATTAGAATGTTGAAAATCATGTGTATGGAAACCTGAAACATGTATGTTATACACTTTTTGAAAGTGTAAATTGTCCCCTCTCGAATGAGACTGGTTCTGGAATACAATAATTCGCAAAGAATTAAAGAACACTTTTAATTATTTCTGGAGACAAGCTGGAAGAGAGAAATTGAAATCATATTGATTAGTTTGGAATATCTATATCAGTTCGCACAATTTTTTATTGATATGCGTGTAAGGTTCCAAATCTTCTGAGGCAAAATCCCAGAAAGGGATGTTTGATTCCAAGAAATGCCTCCAAGGGGCGCAAACACATAGATCACAATTGATACGAAACAGGATACGAAACAGACGAAACCTGATCCAAGATCCCGTAGACCCCCAAAGAACCTGTCCTTGAAAACCCTTGGGATAGCCTCAGATGAATTTTGCCAGCAAATAGGACGCCACAAAGGATGCCAACCCTTTGATAAGTCTTTGTTCAATCACTGAACGATGATAAAATTTCTCAATCTCAAGAAATAAAAGTACTATTCACGCACAAAAATTAGGGTCCTTCATTAAGAGGTGTTTTTGAGTTTAAATAGTAACATACTCAAACCCTAAGAGAGCTAAAAAGACTAATATAGCCCTAAACTACCCATTATCAACTAAAAGCCCATAATTCCTAATTTCTAGCCCATTTTGAACCCATAATTAAAAAAAATAAATAACCCAAATAATAAATAAAAACGGACAACCACGTTGGTTCCATATATGAAAATAATAATAAATAAGCATAAACAAACGAAATCGATCCATGCTGCTAGGATCACATCATTCTCCCTCTCTTGAAAAGGATTCGTCCTCGAATCCGTGCCCGGATCATAGATAGTAATGATAAAATCAATTGGACGATTATTCTGTAACAAGGAAAAATCACATGGAAGAAAAGTGTCAATGTTAGTACAATAATGCTTGTGTATTGTTCCCTCTTGCCCATACTCTTCCGCAAAATCCAATTTTATTGCACTCTCCTTCCAATGAGATTCCTAATTAAGTTCACACTCTCAATCTCAACAAATTCTACATGCTTAACACTCACAAAAATCTCACACGTATTAACCCGTGTGTTTCCTGACTCATTACTCTCATTTGAATGCTCAAAACTCTCAACACATTCGACTACACATGTAGTTTCATTAATACATTTAGCCATGCATTGAGCTTCAAAATTATCATCACCAGAAACAGCTAAGTCGTCCACATCAGCAATAGCAACAACCTCCACATCACACTCACTCCTCACTACTTGCTCACTCACTACCATGCCCATATTTTCATCTTTTACATTCACAACATCAATAACAAGTTTATTTTCCAAGCACTCGGCAACTCTTTCTTTTTTCCTCTTTTCAACCTCACTTCTTCTCTTCATTTTTAATTGATCTGTATAGGCTTGTTGTTGTGTTAAAAGAGGAAGAATCACCGACCTCTGCTCCGTGACATAAATGTACCTACTCCTCTCAACATGATGCCACACTTGCCTATCATATTTCCATGAACCACCCAACAATACATGACAGTCAAGCATAGGCACCACATCACATAATACCTCATCATGAAACCTCATAGTAGAAAAAACGCAACCATAACTTGATACTCCACCTTGGCCGCATCACAATTAGGTAAACCTTGTAATACATAGGCTTAGGATGGTTTTGCAATGGCAACTTCAATTTCTCCACGAGATTGGTACTCACTAAATTAGTCCAATGTTCCCCATCAATAATCACACTACACACCTCATCTTTCACAAATACTCTAGTACGAAAGATATTATCTCTTGGTTGTCCCATAATATCAAACAACACACTAATCATCTTGACAAAACAACCCAAGAAGAAAGAAAATACAAAAAAAAAAAATGATAAAGACAAGACAATACTTAAAATAGGACTAAATAAAACTAAAAAGATCACAGGAGATTGAATTTTTTTTTTAAAAAAAAAATCAGATTCAAAATCAATGATAAATTCAACCCAAATAATAAATAAAAACGGACAACCACGTTGGTTCCATATATGAAAATAAATAATAAATAAGCATAAACAAACGAAATCGATCCATGCTGCTAGGATCACATCAACAATCCTAAAGATTCATAAAGCTAAGAAAACTACAAATTTAAATTAATTGCTCATTTTGAGTTTTTGATTTTTTCTTCATGTTCCTCTTCCTACGCTTGGGCCATTTATAGTGTAAAGTCCTGCCAACTGCTCGAGCGGTTTCGCTTTCTTCGGCCTAATAACTCCCATGTCTCATGCTCGCGTGTAACTGCTGGATCGTGTATACAACAGTTGGGTCGTACGCTCTGATAGCCGTTAGATAGTGGGGGTTACTGCCAAACTGTACGGTAACTGTTAGGTTGTGGGTCTATCCGTAACTGATCAACTGCAAGACACCTGTTCGTGTGGCAATCGTCCTATATTAATCGCATATTCTTCTTCCTCCATCGTCCCTCGCTTGTTGGGAGGTTCATTCTTCGTTCATCATGATTCTTTACTCATTGGACGATTCCGTCTTCATTCTTCGTCTGAATGACGTCATGCCCCTTCGTCCTTTAGTGATTATTTTACTGTTACAGTTGCCCCCCATAAATGCCTTGATTGACTTCGACGATGAGATTGAGACAATATTTCCTAGATGGGCATTAAAGTTAGGGTCATATTAATTGACCGCCTTAATGATTCGGGTTGCTGACTATCTGCTTTCACTTTACCGCCATTTGTGCGTCCCGAGACCTATTGTTTACATTTTCCATGCGAATCCATCATTTCCCTAATTAATGTGCGACCCTTTCTATCACGTCCTATCTGGAAACCATTATTGCGTTAATTAATGTGCCGCTTTTCCCTATCACATCTCCCTTATCCATGCTATGTTGCGTGTGATACTGCCTTTTCATTTTCCCGCTCTTTTTTCTTCCTCGAATTGGATCACGCCACCTGTCATAGGGCGAACTTTTTACTCTGGCTATATAAACCCAAATCCTCTCTTTTCACCGTTTTACTTTCTCTCATCGTTCTCACTGCTTTTCAATTCACTTGTTATGGCATCTTCTTCCTCTGCTCCCAAAGAGAACACTGCCTCGACCTTCGAAGATTATCAGACCGCCTTGGATGATCATTCGGTTAGTGTCTTTGGGGTCCACACTCTTGACAAAATCCATGATTTTTGCTCCATTGGACCCATTTTTATTGATGAAGAAACCATTGCCACAGCTACACTGGCCTAGCTGTTCCCTTTTGTTGTGATATTTTATATCGTACCGCAAGTGTACGGTATCAAGTTTTAGTATAAATCGGTGAAAAAGTGTCGAACCCACAGAGATTGTGTTAACTCGCACTAAATACTACAATTGATAATCTTAACTTTATTTAGAAAACAAATAATAAAGATTTAAATAAACAAATATAAAAATAATTATATAGGAGAGACTAATACGATAGAGATTCTAGATTCTGATTTCACCTAACTATCGCCTATGTATTTGTCATGTCAATTAATCCTTGTTCAGTTATATTGTTTATAAGTCAAGATTATGAAAATATCCACTCCCTCTCTCGAGTATCAGTGAAAATATCATCAACTATAGACTTCGATATCTTTATAAAAATCTAGTAGTTAACGACTCGTTACGTTTTGTGATTCTATGTTAACGACTTCAAAGGAACTTATATATTCTCTCGAACTCTATAAAACTCGTAAGTTATATTCTCTAGATCTATTCAAAATCCACTCTCTCGAGTGATAGATTCTAAACATGCATCATCTCAAATTGTGGCCAGCAATCAAGAAGCATTAAACTCAAAAGAATATAAATAAACTTAATAAAACTTCATAACAAAATTGACAATCAATACAAGGTTTAAGCATCAGTTACATCATTCTCCAGAATTAAGGAGTTAGTTCATGACTTAAAGATAAAAACAATAAAAACATGTCATGAATCTAATGGAAATCATTAGAGTTCTAAGAAAGAAACAAGAATATAAAATCTGAATTGAATCTCTTCATCTTTGGACGTCACCACCTTCGTCTCCTCTTGTCGCTCTTCAATCCTCCTCTTTGGATCTCTCTAAAATATGTGTTTTTGTGTTTTGTGCTGTGTATTAGCCTCATCTCTTGAGTTTGGATGAACTAATCTATTTATAATAGAGCCTGGGAATCATCGGGCATGTAAAAACCCTAAAATCAGTATTCTGAGTCGCTGTGTAGGGCGTCGCGCCGCCAAACTCCCGGCTTTTTTATGAGAGTCAACAACGAAATCGCATCGCGATGCGCAGAAAGAGCGCGTCGCGACGCGTGGCAGGTTAACTGGTTGTTTGATTTCCACTTTTTTTCTCTTCCCGCGTGCTTCTGATGCATCCGTATGGTCCCAAAACACGTATAAATGCCCCAAAATCCATATATTGATGCTTCATATAAATAAAACATAAAAGAATTACAAAATACATTAAATGAAAAAGAATCTAACAAAATAGTAAGCTAAGAATGCAGGAATAAGTGGGTTCAAACCACACTTATCAAACACCCTCAAACTTAAGGTTTTGCTAGTCCCGAGAAAAAGACAAAATAAAATTAAATAAATAAATCAAACAATAAGTAACAAAATTAACTAAGCCACTTTCGTAGGGATCACGACTGCATTTAGCATATGCAACAAGTCTTTAAACCCTTAGGCGGCCCTAGTGGACGAGTTATAGTCTCGTGAGGGCTTACAACGACGATACTCACAAACGTCATTCACACACAATCATGCAAAAAATTTGAAAATAATTAAAATAATCCTGATAGTTATGCATATTGTTGTCCTCAAAGAATGCTTATCAATGAAATCAGAGAACCTTCAAAGTACTCAACTGCGACTCAAATCTAAGTTTTTGAATAAATTATCTAAGCTAGACTCACAGTGTGTGTGTACAGGTTCATTTATAGCTCGACTCATAAGTAAGATAACTCGATGATTTCGTCTCAAAAATTGAGATCGATAGGTCAAACCAACCTAGATATCTCAAATTTATTCTGCATTTGCCTTTCTTTGCTATGTATGGTATGATTTTTTTATTTTTATTATTATTATTATTATTTTCAAACACACCTACCTTTTAAGGTAGCATTTCTCCTCATGGTGGTCCAAACACTCGCCCATAGGTAGCTTCACGTTTATCGGTTATATGTGTTTTTTTTTCTAATCATACCATAAATCATAATACTTGCATATTGAGATAGATATCTAAGCAAATGGTCATTCATCGGTAAACAATTCTTTAACTAGTCACTTTGTCAACTACTTAGGTTCTTATTGATAAAAACTCATTGTTAAGTGCTTACGAGTCTATAACCTAGATCACATACTCAAGGCATCAGACAAAAATCAATTGGGATTTATCGTTTCTAAAATTTCATCAAAACACTCAATTTCATCATTAGACTTATGCTTTACTATCAAAGAATAAAAAAAAAACAATTAATATTTTTTTTAAATATAGCAGGAACGACTACATGCACACACCCCCAAACTTAAAATTGGCATTGTCCTCAATGTAAGATGTTGACGGTGGATTTTGGTCTCAGGGCAATATGGGAATATCACTCCCGAGGTAATCATCCTTCAATAGTGAATTTGTTTGGTTATGGGGGACCAAAAGCAAACTTAGCGGAAGGTAGATAATGCACCAATCAAACAAGGAGATCTAACGTGGTTCGACGGATGTTTGTCCGACCTACGTCCAAGGGCACAAACAGGACTATGTTTTATTGCTGAAACTCGTAATTCTTCTCTTCTTTTCTCACAAGTTTTATTCTGATCTTAACTCTCAATGCTCTCCACTTGTCCCCCTTATGCACACTCTACCCTTTTATTTATAATAGTGAAGAAATCAGATTCATTATCATACAAGAATTTCCTAGTTGAAATACTTTCATTTTCCCATAAAGATTCCTAGTCAAAACTATTCCCTTTTCCCATAAGGATTCCTAATCAAAACTACCTTTACTTTCTTTATCCTACTAGGACTCTGACTCACCAGTTTTCCCCATGAAAGTAGGATAACTTGTCATCTTATCCGCAAGAATAGGGTGTCATCTTCCGGAGCACGCCTCGCCATATGCTCGGTCTTCATGAGGTCGGTCATAATGGTCATTTGAACTGAGAATGCCGCTGTCGATCTTTTAATTGCCCGGTCATCTGAACCCAAGTGTTCGGTTACCGATCATAAAGTGCTCTTAGTGGTCGGGTCGGCATTAATGATTTCGACCGAGAAGGGAAGTACCCTTTTTACCCCTACCGTACTCCTTAAATAACATAGGTCCTGAAAACACCATCAACATCTATCCCATAGTTCTCGGTAACAACGAGTTTGCGAGTTGATACCGGGAACTATAAAAAAAGATGGTGTGCTGATCGCCTTGCTGGTGGTCGTTCCAGAAAAATCACAGAGAAATTGCCTTCGCCATCAACTAAGTTTTCTGTTTTTATCTTCATATCCTCGGTTATTAGAGATGCTGACCCTATTCAGAACGATTCTCCACCTCAAAGCAAATTGCTTACTTGGGTCGTTCCATCAGGAGATGAAGTTCCTCTTGTTGTCCAAACTAAAAATGACTTCTCCTCTGTAATATCTGTACCAGAGATTTAGCGGTCCTGACCCCTGACTGATCCAATCTCGATTGTGAGGAGAAAATTTTGCCTCTGAGCTAACGACGATGTGCTCGGTGGCATGTGATCCTGTCTCGAGCTGTGAGAGATGCTCGGGCCTGGGGGAATGTTACGTCTCCAGTCCGAAGGGCTGATTCGGTGGGACGTAACCCGACCCCGAGCTGAGAAAGGTACTTGGACCTGAGGGAATGTTACGTCCCCAGTCCGAAGGGCTGACTCGGTGGGACGTACCCCGACCCCGAGCTGAGAAATGCACTTGGACCTGGGGGAATGTTACTTCCCCAGTCCGAAGGGCTGACTCGGTGGGACGTACCCCGACCCCGATCTGAGAAAGACACTTGGACCTGAGGGAATGTTACGTCCTTAGTCCAAAGAGGTAGACTCGGTGGGACGTACCCCGACCCCGAATGAAGAGAGGCACTTAGACCTGAGGGAATGTTACGTCCCCAGTCCGAAGGGCTGACTCGGTGGGACGTACCCCGACCCCGAGCTGAGAAAGACACTTGGACCTGGGGGAATGTTACGTCCCCAGTCCAAAGAGGTAGACTCGGTGGGACGTAACCCGACCCCGAATGAAGAGAGGCACTTGGACCTGGGGGAATGTTACGTCCCCAGTCCGAAGGGATGACTCGGTGGGACGTAACCCGACCCCGAATGAAGAGAGGCACTTGGATCTGGGGGAATGTTACGTCCCCAGTCTGAAGGGCTGACTCGGTAGGACGTACCCCGACCTCTAGCTGAGAAATGCACTTGGACCTGGGGGAATGTTACGTCCCCAGTCCAAAGAGGTAGATTCGGTGGGACGTAACCCGACCCTGAGTCGAATAACTAAGTGGCCTCGGCGGAACGAAATCCAGCCTCGAGCCGAATAATCAAGTGGCCTCGACGGAACGAAATCCAGCCCCGAGCCGAATAATCAAGTGGCCTTGGCGGAACGAATCCAGCCCCGAGCCGATTAACCAAGTGGCCTCGGCGGAACGAATCCAGCCCCGAGCAGATTAACCAAGTGGTCTCGGCGGAACGAATCCAGCCCCGAACCGATTAACCAAGTGGCCTCGGCGGAACGAATCCAGCCCCAAGCAGATTAACCAAGTGGCCTCGGCGGAACGAATCCAGCCCCGAGCACTGGTTAATCCTTAGGACTTATTCAGATGGGAAGTGTATCCATCTTTGAAGCCCTATCGAATCTGACTTGGGCGTCCCCTTGTCAGACCGATGAAAAAATAAAAACAAAACTTTGGAAAATAAAATCAAAAAATTGTAAACAACAGCACGAATACCTTAGAACAGCGTCCAGTCCGAGGTCTCCAAAATACAATTCTGAATCTTTCAATTCAGTGTCCTGGCGAACCAGGATTTGGATCAGAGAGCGTTTAAAATGGTAAGGGCACATCCTCTATACGTCGGGTCACTGTGGAGCCTGTGTATTGTGCGAGGGCTCCTCCTTACCACGCTAGAGCAGACACACACTACATGGGCACAACACATCCCCGTGATGCGCCTCTCTTGGATCCAAATGATGAATGAATCAAAGAGTGTCCGGGATACTAATGGCACATTCCTCCTTAGGTCCGGCATCACTGGAGTTAGCAATCATCACGGGGGCATCATCTCTCCCCGTGCTATGCTTTCTCACGGATCCATTACATCGGGTAAGTGAGGATCAAAGAGTGTTTCGAAACATTAAGGGCATATTCCTCCTTATGTTCGGTAACACTGGAGCAAGCAATCGCCACGGGGGTATCATCCCTCCCCGTGCTATGCTTCTCACGGATCCTATGCATCGAGTATGTCCCTGAATATTCTGAGGACCTCGAGCTAAAGAGACATTTGGTTCTGGGGGAATGTTCAGTCCCCAGGCCAATAAGCACGACTCGGTGGGACGTAACCCGACCCCGAGCTGTAACAAACATCGGTCTCGGCAGTACAATAGCAGACCCGAGCCGGAAAGAAACATCGGTCTCGGCGGTACAAGAGCAGACCCGAGCCGGAAAGAAACATCAAAACCATTGTGTGAGCCATAACAAACAAGCATAATCAAATGTCAACCTAAGACAGAAGAGGTCTTACTCACCTTTTTGGAATCTGTTGCCTTTCTTGCAACTCTACAAGGGTCACTACAAGCAAGGCTCTTCTGAATACATCCTCTCTGCATCTCAAGATTCCACGCATCCGACCGGATGACTTCCGCTATCAACTTGGTCGACCTCAAAAACCGAATGGTCTATGTACACACTGAGATAACCTTCTTTCACCAAGTCTTCCACCTGCTCCCGCAGGTCTCTGCACCCATTAGTGGCATGTCCCCTTACGTTATGGTAAATACAGTATGCCCTACTATTTCCCTCCTCAATCGGGAACCTCCTCAAATTAGGCTCGGCCAACAGACCTTTATCCTGGATTTCCCGAACTATCTGGTGAAATCCCTGACGATCGGTAATTTCCATCTTCTGCCATCGTCTTACTACGCGAGCTGCTTTTTGTTGAGTTCCCCACAGACGGCGCCAACTGTTGACGGTGGATTTTGGTCTCAGGGCAATATGGAATATCACTCCCGAGGTAATCATCCTTCAATAGTGAATTTGTTTGGTTATGGGGGACCAAAAACAAACTTAGCGGAAGGTAGATAATGCACCAATCAAACAAGGAGATCTAACGTGGTTCGGCGGATGTTTGTCCGACCTACGTCCACGGGCACAAACATGACTATGTTTTTATTGCTGAAACTCGTAATTCTTCTTTTCTTTTTTTACAAGTTTTATTCTGATCTTAACTCTCAATGCTCTCCACTTGTCCCCCTTATGCACACTCTACCCTTTTATTTATAATAGTGAAGAAATCAGATTTATTCTCCTACAAGAATTTCCTAGTTGAAATACTTTCCTTTTCCCATAAAGATTCCTAGTCAAAACTATTCCCTTTTCCCATAAGGATTCCTAATCAAAACTACCTTTACTTTCTTTATCCTACTAGGACTCTGACTCACCAGTTTTCCCCATGAAAGTAGGATAACTTGTCATCTTATCCGCAAGAATAGGGTGTCATCTTCCGGAGCACGCCTCGCCATATGCTCGGTCTTCATGAGGTCGGTCATAATGGTCATTTGAACTGAGAATGCCGCTGTCGATCTTTTAATTGCCCGGTCATCTGAACCCAAGTGCTCGGTTACCGATCATAAAGTGCTCTTAGTGGTCGGGTCGGCATTAATAATTTCGACCGAGAAGGGAAGTACCATTTTTACCCCTGTCGTACTCCTTAAATAACATAGGTCCTGAAAACACCATCAACATAAGATAAATATAGAGAAACAAGAGTGAGGAACAACACTACCGTGCATGGAGTTGATCAGGCTCCTGCTGGTCAGAATTTGGTTGCGCGGGCTTTGTGTGTCTCGTGCTATCTACATAAATAGCATGTAAAACGAATAAATAAACAAATAGCACACAATAAAATAAAAATAAAAATTAAAGAAAATATAATAAAATAAATGTAAGGGTTGCCTCTCCGCTAGCGATAAGTTTAACGTCTTCAGCCAGACGCAACCACCCAAATGGTGGTCATGGTATCTTATTCTTTTGTATCCACTAGCTGCTTTGACATGAAAATGATAGCTTGGCGATTGTGGTAGTTTATCCAAGTACCCCTTACTGCTGCTTGGTCATGGAAGACGTAATCTGCCCAATCTGTGTTTCTAAGGATTTCATTATTGCCCTGATATTTCCATGTGTGTCTCAATATTGTTCAGCCTTGCTTTATTCTTCTCAAACCTCGCTGAAGTATTAGCAACAAACGTGCACATGAAATCTTCTAAGGAATATTTCTGCTCAGCTTTTTGATAGTCGAAGCCTGATGAAGGTTGCAAGGTATTCTCTGTATTAACATATGACAGGTTTTGATGATAGCGGTTAGGCACATGATTGCCTCTATAGCTGTTGAAGTTCTAATTGTTCACATATTGGACTTGCTCAAAGTTAGGTTCTCATTCCAATAACCGCATATTTGTAGCCGCCGCTGATTCAATAGATGGTACTCGTGGATTTTTCAGGACTGCTACTTGAGTAGATAAGGTGGAAATCTGAGTTGTAAGTGCCACAAGAGGGTCCACATATATTCCATCCACTTTGGTCACCGTAGCACGTGCCACAAGAGGGTCCACATAAATCTATTCTCTGTAAATGAAATGAAACTCCAAAACCAATATCATCATAAAATCTGTATCAAGCATCTAGGAACCAACTCAACAGGACGAACATATCAAGCGTCCAATGCCTGAGTCGCGCATACAGATCGTACATTGTCTGAAACAGGACCACGTCGATAGAGTAATGAGTCGGTCCACTGCATCTAGACAAGACCCTATATAAGCGCCACAAAGGTTTTAAAATCCTAAAACATAAATATCGTACAAGCACCATGGCATAAACAGATCATGTCGTATCAAAAACAAACATTTAATATATTTCATTTAAAATGAAAACTCTTGAGAACAAGCTTCTTAAAATACTTTCTGGAAATCAAATAGCCAAGAACATTCATTTACATGTCAGACACATCATATAACATTATCAAATTCGACATCCATTGACAAATACTCACAATTACAAACAGTAACATCATATCACATACTTGTTATAAAGAAGTCGTACAAGCACATCCACACACACACACACACACACACACACACACACACACACACACATATATATATTCACTAACCTTTGATAAATAACGCATACATCGAGATACCATATCATCATATCACACATAAGCCTCATAATGTTTATATAGACATATCGTATCAAAATCATATTCCACCAATTATAATTCATAGTTGTACCAAACCACCCAAACCTGTGGCTATAACCTACCCAAACCCATGGAGGTTGATACGATTAAACTTATGCATATATTATCTAGGCATGATTCTAACTCATTTATAACCTATAATGCATAAATAATTAACCATACTTTAAGTATTCATCATATGGAATACCTATCTGGTCTCGTGAATACTCCCGATCCTAGTCACATTGTCAAAATAAATTATGAAATGTGATTAGAATTGTAGTTTTTTGGATTTCTCGACTCGACTATAACAAACTTCCGGATCTTCCCGGAACACCCAAATCAAGTCCGTTTTCAAAATTCCAGTTTCATTACTCTCAAAGCATCTAACTATACAAATCTATCACATTAGATTCTCTTACCGACCTAAAATCCGAAAATCCATTGAATAGTCTGAAAACGTCACAAACGGATCCGAGACTTTTCAGATCTATCTCGCTCCTTCCAAAACCAGTCAAATACTCCTAATACATCATTATATATCATTCCAGGATAACCAAACAACAAAAACCATCAAGTTACACGTTTTTAGAAAATCTTTCGGAAAAGCTTCCGAAACGGTACGGATGGATCCTGGACCCACCGAAACCTTCCGAAACCATCCAAACAATATCATATCATCATGATTAACTTATAACTATCATTAAATTCACTAAAGCACAGGCACATGCGAAATTCCAGTTTCATCAGAAACTCGCAAATTCTATCGAATCAAATCTAATTCATTTTGATTTCACCCAGATTCTATCAATAGTACAAATTCAATACATTCTAACTTATCCAAATACAAGTCAATACATTACTCTACGATACTACTGGAAATATCCGAATACAAATGAGAAACTTGAAAATATCGAATTTTTTACAGTGAGTTCTTATCGAAATGAAAATGTTGATGCTATTATTTTGGCAAAAATAGGAATTATTTATTATTCTGACTTTACTTGATGGGATGTTCTACCTACGAGTATTTAGAAAATTTTACAAGAGAACTCATGGGCTTTTTTTCCTAGGTTTGGCGCTATGTACTGTTGAGTTGCTGAAACTTTTGTAATAGGTTTTTCGAGGTCCATAATATTCCGCAGAAATATCTTCAATGTAGGAAATGCACTGCATCAATCAAACACGTAATCATACGAAACCACTCATCAACTGGAATTCCAACACAAACATATGAATATTCATTCACTTTCTAATTGTTTTATTAAAACATGTGTATATAAATAACTTCCGAGGACAATACAATTGACATAGTTATGTTATTCTAATCGAAGACAATAAGATTATTCTTAAAGAAGAACTGGTTACAATCGAAGCGAAAATTGGAGAAAGCGATGGTTGTTTGTTTTTCAAAATCTTCATCTTTTCGAAGATTCTCTCATCAGTATATATAAGAACGTGATCAAATATGAAGATTTTCGGATTACAAAGAAGATTTTTGGATAAAGTTCTATGATTAATTTATCAGATGTATTCCTCTTCCACTTCAAGTTTCATCCGCCAGACTACGTGTTCAAGTTGCGAGACGATTTGCCTTTGCACTATAAGATCCATCAGAGTGCATTCAAAACTCAAGAAGAGTTTCTTTTAAGAGGAAGTATATTAATTTAGTCAGATTTTATCTTAATTAGTTTCTTTGATTGAGTCGTATGGTTACTTTAAGTATTTTAGTATATTTATGGTTAGAGAATATTGACCTTATTTGAGTAGAATTCTAATTGGTCTTGTGTAAATAAGTTTGTAATCTCATTAAGTTCATATATATACTTTAATTAATAAAATTTCTCATTTTCCCTTTTGGGAACTCATTTGATCTCGTCTGAAAACGGACTTAACTTAGTTAAATGGTGTATTGTTGAACTAAATATTTTTAATATCGTTGGCAAACGATAGATGTTATGTTCTTATTATTTTTCTATTTTCACTTTGAGTAATGATATACATACATAAATTTTTACTTCAAATTTCTACACCCCATTCACTGTAGCTACAGTGAACTACAATAACTCATTGTAACTACAGTGAGAGAGGTGTAAAAATTTTAAATATGTTTATCATTTTGTTTTCACTTACCCTGCTGTATCACCTCCTAATTCTTCCATGGAGCTAAATTTAGTCCAAGCTATTATTGAATGTGGTGGAACAATATCCCAAACAATGGGGGAACCAAAGTAAATGGTAACTGCATTGGAATCTAGAACATATAATATTTTTTCTGTCATTTAACTCTCAGTCACAGCGTGATGAAGACTTGTAAACAAGTGCATCCTTCAAATAAAAGAACCAGTCAGATTACAAAATATAATTGGTGGAAAAGAAAATTGGCTGAAAATATCAAACTTAATTATAAACACTCGCATTGTTATTATTAGAGGACACATGATAATTTAGACTATTATGAAACAATGCACCAGCATAAGTTGACTGAACATCATCTTCAGCATGATAACTAATAAACAATTAAATATATCCTCAAAACCTGACTGGTTCCTACCACATGTTGTGATTCTCTGATCACTGAAGAGTGTTTTGAGGAAAAACTGAATCTATTACTATAAGAATAGAACTTTACAAGTGTTTAAACTCTTTACAAAAAACTTCACTTCTACACACTCTCTAAGCTTTCTCTCTTGAAGCTTAATATTTTTTGGGGGTGATTTGAGCTCTCAATTTATAGCTAAACACAAGGCTCAAAAGTCAACAAAAATCCAAATGCATCTAAAGTTTATTTGGAGGTCTTCATAATTTTCAAAAGTTGTAACACCATTTTCAAACTCAACCTAAAGATGGTTTGGAGGCTTGCAAAATGGTGGTGGTGGCAGCTTGATATTACAATTCTCCCCCTCCAGCTGCATCTGAAACGATCTTCATCTGACACCTATCATGGCTATGTCTCTGCAAAGCTCTAACCTATCCCGATTGACCATCTTTATTGAAATGTCAGCCGTGTCTCTGCACATCACACTTCACTGCGTCTCTGCACAGTACTCTTCTGCTGTGTCTCTGCACAGCACAATTCCACTACCATGTTTCTTCACCCATTTGTTCCTCAGTGCCTTCTTGTCTTGTGGGAAACTCTCTAGCTCTCTCTCATCAGTAAGCAGAATATATTCGGATCCTGGATAATTGGTTGATGGAATCTTGATCTCTCAGATCTTCTTATCTGAGGTCCACTGGTTTCAGGAGGTATGTCACCATCCAACTCTGTGGATGATCATGTAGCATCTATTGGAGCGGGTTGCGACTCCCCATGCTCACCACTCTATTTTGTAGCTTCTGATGGAGCGGGTTGTGTCTCCCCCTGCTCGACATCCTCATTTACCTCCTTTATAAGTTCTTATTCTGAAATATCATCGTGCACCTTATCTGTGGTCAATTGTGCTGGTGCTGGGTATGGATTTATGTCGACATTGGAATTAGAAGACATCTTGGGCTTTTCAATGTCTTCAATTGTCCGGTCTTCAAGAAACTCTACATCATCGCTTCTGATGATCATCTTTTCTTTCGGATCCCATAGTATGTATCCAAATTATTCATCTTCATAGCCTATGAATATACATTGAGTTATCCTTGCATCAAGCTTCTTTTTGAGCTCCTTGGATATATGTGCAATGGCTAAACAACCGAATACTCTAAGGTGAGAGTATGGGGGATTTTTACCAGACCACACTTTCTCTGGAATCTCAGAATTCAAAGATACAGATGGTGATCTGTTGATCAGGTAGCATGCGGTACGAAAAACTTCTCGCCAGAATGACTTTGACAGCTTAGCCATATTGATCATGTTTCTGACTTTCTTCATAATGGTGCGGTTCATTCTTTCAACTACACTATTATATTATGGGGGTGTGTTGAACAGTTCTCTCATATCGAATGACATGTCTCATACAGTAGACATCGAACTCCCAAAAATTATACTCGCCTTCATCGTCTATGCAGAGGCTCTTCAACTTCTTCCATGTTTCACGCTCTACCTTGGCATGGAACAGGTTGAACTGATCTAGGATCTGATCCTTTGTCTTCAGGAAATACACCCATACTTTCTGAGAAGCATCATCAATGAAAGTTAGAAAATATTTGTTACCGCCCAGTGATTCAACTTCCAAGGGACCATAAACATCAGAGTACACTAGACTGAGTAACTCTGATCTTCTCTTTGAAGAGAAATTAAACGAGACTCTGTATTGCTTACCAAACAAGTGGTGGTTGCAAGGACCTAGTGCAACATCCTTGATAAGCTCATTCAGGGTGGACAACCCTATTTCACTTATGTGACCAAGTCTCTGGTTCCACAGATTTTGAGAAGCCTCTTTTTCAGCTACATTGAGAATGTCTGCACAAATCTTCACATGAGTCTTGTATAGTGTGCCGCAAGCATGTCCTCTGGCTATAACCATGGCACCTTTTGTCATTCTCCATATGTCATTTCTAAAGCGACTGTCATAGCCCTGTTTGTCGATGGCTATCCCGATAGTACATTCAGCCGAAGTTCTGGAAGATGCAGGACATCCTTAAGGTTAATGTATACCCGATATTTGTCCGCAACTGAATATCACTCATTCCTACTATCCCAAATGAACTGATATTTTTCATCTTCACTGAACAAAAATCTCATGCTTTATAGGCTGTGAAGATATCTATATGAGGAGTGACGTTGTAGGATGCTACAGTAAATACCACCCACTCAATATCTTTGGTTGTAGTATGAAGGCATATTTCTTCCCGCATGAAGCATATGGCTACATCTGCTTGGACAACAACTAGTGTCTCTCCTTCGTTATTCTTCGATGGTGATTGCCTTGGCCCTGCTCTCATTACAGTTTCTGATAATTCTTCTTTAAGTGGCCTTTTATGCCTCAATGGTAGCACTTATAGGTAGGCTTCCTTCCATCTGAGGATCTACCTCTAGTTGTGCTTCTACCTCCCCCTTTTTTCTCTTCATCGATGTCTTCATTGAGTCTCTGTGACGAAGGCTTCTGTTTGTTCTGAGCTAACATCTTTTCCCCTGGACTCTTCATTCGATATGGCATATTTTACCATAGACATGATAAGTTTACCTCATAGAGCCGAATTGCTGAGAGTAACCACCAATGTCTCTCAGCTATCAGGAAGAGAACTAAGTAGTAGGAGGGCTTTTACTTCATCTCCCAACTGCATGTCTACTGCATGCAGCTGATTCACCAAGCTTTGGAACTCATTGGTATGTTCTGCAACGGAAGTTCCACTCCGTAGCTTCAAATTCACCAAACGCCTCATTAACAGGGCTTTATTCCACGTTGTCTTGGCCTGGAATATGTCTTCCAGTTTTATCCATATTTCATAAGCATTTGTATCATGTGCTACATGGTGGAAGACACTGTGGTCGATCCACTGCCTAATTTGACCAAAAGTTCTGTTATTGAGTTTATTAAAGTCTTACTCTTTAACAGATTCTGGTCTCACTCCCTTCACCTCGATAATATCAAAAAAATATTTACAGTGTAAATAATCTATCATACGAGGCCTCCAAAGGGAGTAATTGGTTGATGTCAGCTGATCATCGCATCAGAAGAGGAATCATCCATTTCCATTTTAAGTTTTAAAGATTAAAATGAAAATAGAATAAAAATCAGGGCTGATTTTCACTAATCAAGGGTCACCGTTGCGTTCGAAAATATCGAAAATGGTGGATTAGACACTTCGTAAGTCCAAATCTGTGATACCTTATAAAAAAAAAATTGATAAGATAGCAGTGGGGCTAAAAAAAAAAATGTGTTTGGCTATAAAAAACGTGTGGGGGATGAATGATTTCATTTTCAATTTCTTTCTCTCTCTCCTAATTTTTCTTTCTTCTTTCTCTCTCACTCTCTCTCACTGCCAACTTCAAACCGCCTCCGCCGCTTCACCGCCGGCCATCAGCCACCTCGCGCCGGACCGCCAGAAATCTGCTGCCGTAAGCTTTCCATTGCCGCCGAGATCGAGCCGATCCGCTGCCGGACGCTCCTCCACGCGCCGCTTAAAGGGAGCGACTCTCCGCCGGTTCTTCTGCAATTTCCGGCCACCTCCGATCATTTCTGACGTCACCTCCGGCGAGTGGGCACTTTTCAGGCCGAGATCTTTCCAACGCCGGTGGTCACTTCCCGATCCGACATCGTTTGGGTTGTTTTCCGTTTTATATCTACCGGTAATTCGGGATTTGTACTGGAAGTTGAGATCCGACCGTTGGATCGGCAATCCGATTGCACCAGATTGTTGCTCTCGATTATACGAGAGTTTTGGTATATATTTCACCGTCGAAAGTATCTGGTTGTGGGACCCAATTTTTGGTGGAGGGGCCCAATCTTCGTTGTGAGGCCCGCTTGCCTCGTTGATCGTTTCAGCAAGTTCCGAAGCCGTCGCTGTGATTCTTGAGATATTGGCTGACTAGTGGATCTTTCTTTGAGAGATTTGGAGATCGTTGGAGCTCGGTATGTAATTATTACCGTTTTGGGGGTGTAAATGATAGAATTGGAAAGTTTTGGATATAATTATAAATTTGCATAATTAAGAGGGTAAAATTGTAAATTCTGCTAATTAGGGATTAAATAGTAATATTTAAGAATTTTAGAAAGTTTAGGGGTAAAATCGTAATTTTGGATAAATTGAGGGACCTGATCGTAATTTTACATTTTTCAGATTCTTGGCGAGGATATAGATTTATTCAGAGCTTTTGCATGGATAGAGGTAAGTACACTCTGTGGTGATTCTCTTAACATATTGTTTGATGTTTGATGGTTGTTGTGAGAGTCGGTATATATAAATATAATGGTATATTATATATATATTTATATATATATATTGTGGAGATATAATATTGAGATATTGAAAGTATGATAATATGAGATCATAATTATTGAGATGAGATTTGTGGATTGGATGTGAGATGTGATTGTGTTGATGATGTGTGCTGTTGTGATACGCTGCCGGGTTTGGTATAATAGTGGTCGGATTTGAGATGAGATGAGATGTGATGATACATCAGATGATATGAGATGATAGAAAACCTTGGGAGTTGTCATTGAGGACTCTTCCATTGGTTTTATATGGGGGAGTACGGGGGCTTCCTCATTGAGTATATTTTACTCACATTTACGAGTTGATATGGTTGGAAACCTTGGGAGTTGTGATGAGGTACTCTCCCATTGGTTTCAATCCTCTGTTATACTAAACCCGGATAGCAACCATGTTTGATGGATGTTTGTATTGTTGTGGGATGATTGTTGTGATGACATTATAATATATGCTATTTTCATATATTGTATTATAATATAAATATATATATATATATATACATATATATTTATATATGTTCGTAGGAAAATTGATTAAGTAATCAGTAGCTTGAGAACATAATGGTGAATACTAATTTGAGATATAAATTTGTATATTCATACTATGAATTGAAATATTGAGTACTATGTGATTTTGAGATGAGTTGATGGAGGTAATGAGATGAGATGTGATGTTGTGAGTATGTTCTGCCTGAGATAGCTGTACATATCTTAACCGATATTTCATATATTTTATATATATACATATATATATATATATATATTATATATATATATATATATATTCCTATTTTGTTGGTGAGGTCATGTTGAGAGAATGAGTGCTTACTTGCTGAGCTTTTTAAGCTCATTCCCCTCTTCCCCCAAACATTTCAGGTAGTTCGCGAGAATAGCAGGAGCAGTACCAGATTGGGATCTGATGAGAGGAAAATATATCAATATTTACCGCCCCTTTTACTTAATATTTTGTTTAGTTTCTCGGGTTTGATGAACGTTTTGATATGTTTTATTTTATTTTGCAGATAAAATAATATCGGGACTCAATGAAATCATTTAGGATGAAATGTGGATCAAATAAGGGCAATTATTGGACTTGATATATTAATTTTGGAGATTGGAAACTTGAAAGGGCGTTTTTGACGAAGTGCAGTTTTGGAAATTCCAGTTTTGCGCATCTGTCGTATTGTGGGCATAAATTTTTACTCCGATATCGGATTGAGCTGATTCAAGTTCCAGATTAAAGAAGACTCAAAGATCTACAACTTTGAAAGAGAAAATATTTTCAAATTCTGATGATTTCATGACCGAAATTGATGAACCATCCAGAAGTGTGTGGAGTGTAATTATTAAAAGTCATTATCAATCATTTTCAAAGCAAAATATTAATTAATAAATAATTAATAAAAATTATCAAATCAACACCAAACAAGATAAGCAATTAGTGGAGAAATAATGGATTTGGTGGAGTAATTAGTGGAGAAATTAATAATGGATTTGGTGGAGAAATTGATTGATGATTTGATGGTGGCAAAATTTTGCCTATAAATACCAAGCCATTTCATTTGTAAAATTCATACTTTCTTCTTTGAAATTCTTAATGAATAAATAAGAAGATTGTATCTAGTTTGTTTATTTTTAGTTTTCAGTAATTAATTTTCAGTTTCGCACTTTCTTTTCTTTACTTTTCAGTTTTTACTTTCCGCAATTTACTTTTACGCACAGTACTTTTCTTTCTTTAATTTTTCAATTTTTACTTTTCAGTAATGAGGAGGTAATTTCCCAAGCTAGGGTGAAAGGTAATTCTTTTACTGTTACTATTTAGATTAATCTCCCTTAAAAATAATATATTCACTATTTAAAATACTGATTAATAAAGGATACCGCTATATTGGTCGGTTGGCAATTCAATTTAATCTGGTCTAAACCTGACTAATCAAGGATACCGCCAGATTG
>SKCR01000816.1:0-28709 GCA_019454045.1 Zanthoxylum bungeanum
ATTACAGAGTATTCTTGAACATAATGAGTTTTATGAGCTAATGAGATTTATGATTTTAAGTAAATGTTTGAAATATCGATTTACAGCTTATGTATTTATTTATATTATGAAAGACTTATTCGATCCGCATTGTTACTTGTTTATCCACGGTACTAAGCTGTGATCCATTGCACTAAGAGTGAGCTTACCTCTTCTTTAATTTTACAGGTTTAGCAGATTAGTAGATTATTCATTTTTCCATCTGCCGTTTCATCATCATTTCCTGCCAGTAGAGAAAAGTTGTGCCAACAGTAGAGTGTCTTTGTTACGTTTTTGGATTATAGTTCTAGATATGTCATTCTTGAGAGAATTTGTTATTTAGATATAGGCACTGAGCCTTTATTTGATACTGAGAATATTTATATTTTAGCATAGATATTTCTTTGAGTTGGATCATAACGATCCTATTTATATGATGACATTATTCAGTTTAGAATTGTCTTTTGTATTTGGAGGATTAGTCCATTTTACAGGGGAAACTCCGTCTGTTTCCAGTCTCCGTCCCACCCATACCCTACCTAAGGGGACGGGTGTGACAGATAAATTATAGAGTCTGATTTCACCAAATTATCTCCTATGTATTTGTTATGCCAATAAATTATTACTCAATTTCATAGATTATAAGCCAAGAATCCTAAATTATTCTACTCTCTATCCCGAGTGAAAATATTATTAAGTACTGATTTCGTTATCCTTATAAAAATATAGTAATTAATAACTCTTTACGCTCCATGATTTTTTGTTAACAACTTCAAAGGAATTATAGGTCCTCCTGAACTTTATAAATTTCCTACGTTATATTTTCTATATCCTATTCAAAATCTTCTCTTCCGAGTGACGTATTCTAAACATACAATCATATAATTTGTAGCCAATAAACCAGAAGCATTAAACGCAAGAAAATATAAATAAACTGAATTGAAACTTCATAACTGTTAATTGACAATCACACATAGGTTCAAGCATAAGCTACATCATAATTTAGAATAAGGGAATTAGTTCATGACTAAATTAAAGAACAACGAAATCTGAGTTAAGAACATAATAAACATCATAAGATTTTAAAGAAGAAAACTATAAGATAAAACCCGAATCGAATCCTTTCATCTTCGGACGTCACCACCTTCGTATCCTCTTCTTGCTATTCAATCTCCTCTTCAGATCTTTCTGAATTATATGTGTTTAGATCTCTCTAGTTGTGTCTTTTTCTCCCCCAGGGTTTTGGACGCACTTATGTATTTATAAGAAGTCATGGAATTCTTCAGCGTGTAGAAAACTAGAATCTGACCCTAGAGGTTCCACGTCAGCCCCAACAAAACGCACTCACTGGATTCTAACACAGGACCCCAAGGTGAGATCCTGAACCCTACACCACCAAGCCACGCCCTTCGGGGACAAACTATAAACTATTATTGAAAAATTCAAAGCATTTTGAAACCGTTCTTTAACTCCACATAATATCAATAGATAACTGTAGAGCCATGAGTCAATTGGACATTTGATAATTTTAGCATCCATTGATTTCCTCATTTCGTATCAGGTAAAACTGAATTCACTTTTGATTATAATTATTCTATCATCGACAACATGTGATGTTACAACTTTAAAATTCTGGAAGTTCAGATTACCACTACTTCTGGAAGTTCTGATTATCACTACCAATTTTTCTGTAAGCTCTTTGTTTTTCATCAGGTGACTGCTCATCAAAGTACCAGTACTGGAGTGGTTCTTATGCTCCAGAGGCAAGCAAGCTTTTGAGTGTAGTTGCAGTAGCTTTGTCAAAATATTACAGGTGCACTTTAAGTTGCAATTAACTATGTTTGGCTTTCAATACAACATATTAGTAGATATGTCTTTCTAAATCCATATTCATATTACACACTGACGAATTTGAGGAAAGTTAATCTGCTCTAAGGATTTCTATTAAGTTGGTTAGGATAGCTATTTTTTTATCTTTTGGATTTCCATTCTCGAAATTTCCCTTATCAATTTTTTTTATTTTTTCCAAACTGGCAGTGGCAATATTGGTGATAGTGAGGTGCATAGGACTATGTTAGAGCTTCCCAACCAGTTTGGTGACATTGGTACTAATAGGGCACAAAGTTCCATCATCGGACTTTCTTCAAGATTTCTGACACACTCACAAAGTGATTCTTTACTCCAAAGTATAAGAGTGTCGAAGTAATAAAATAACTCAGTAAATCCGGAGTTGATCCACATGAAATAAATTTAATATGATAAAATAATAATTTAACTAATAAAATAAAAATAATAAAATAAAATATTAGGGTTAGAGGATCCACTCTTGATATTTCAAATATAAATAAATTTTACTTTTTATAAAATATAAATTATAATTATTTCACAATCAATTTATTTCATAATTATTAGGTATATATTATGCCAACACATGTAATTTGTCATGTCAATAATTAGTCATGTCAATGTACTAAATATGCCAAAACATATAAAACTAGTCATAAAAGTGGTGATAATATTTTTCTATAACAAGTCCAATTAAGTACTCAATTATGCCAAATATATAAAATCAGCCCTATAAGCGGTACCGTATTGTCTATAATTAATCCAGATATTTAATAGTCTACGCTCTCTCATTTATGAGATTCAAGTATTATTTGTGCCAACTGAGACTGTCTACAGCTAGTCAAGAGTCCTAAATAAACTGGAAAAATTATGAATTTTATTTGGAAAATTATCACAATTTATAAAATATAATATAAATAAAAATTACATATTTTCATGCCAAGAGCTTCACCATTTACTCAAGCAGAGTTCAAATTAGAAGAACAAGATATAAATAAAAACATTCATAATTTTATTATCGAAAGAAAAATAAATTACAAAAGAAAAATACACACAAGAGCTCATTCCACAAAGTTTCAAGAGAGACCCGTGGAAATTTGTTGAGGAAAATGAGACGTTGAGCACCTCTATACCTCTTGTGCAAATTGCAAGCTAAGCTTGAAATTGCAAAATTTTAATTTTAAATTTTTTTTGTCATTTTCTGTTTGTTTTTATTTTTATTTTTTGCTTTTATTTTATTTTATATATTTCTATAAAATACATGTATAGTTAAATACATCATAAGCTTATTTCGTCGTCAATCTAAACACGGTGAATATTTTCCAAGTCCAATTTGAATCTAACTGTCACGCCCTTTTAGGTTTATGGGTATTGGAATTCATATTTCATGTCAATTTTCCTGTTGAGCATCCGAAGTAGTATTTTACCTACACAATAAATAAAAATCACAATAAAAATATGCAAAAAAAATTTAATTACTATTCCACAAATATGCTAAATTAAGGGGATTAATGAAACTACAAGTGTAAAATGATTAATTTTTTTAATAAATGTGTTTTTTTTAGAGACACCCCAACCGGCTTATTACTAGTCCCTAGTATTTTAAGCGAAAACTAAAAGAAAAAAAATTCTTATTCAAGTTAGTAATTGTTTTATTTCTTTCTAAACTATCAAATAAGTAATTCATTATGTATATTTTACCATTTTTCCATACACACATGAGATAAATTATCAATCAATTCATTGTACCCACAATATCTACATGTCTTGTTGAAAATAGAATAATATTTTTATCCTAAAGTTATATCAGAATTCACACATTTTGGCAATGACGGTTTATTATAAAAAAAAATTTTTTTTTTTTCATAACAATACATCTTTAACCCTTGTAATAAGCTTTGGGCCAGTGACTTTCAAACCAGTTAGATTTAGGGCACTAAGTGTTAAGATACCCCTACAGACTTAATTGCTCGGATCTCAAATGACAAAAAGAAAAGTGTCTGATTTTCTTAAGCTTTCTCCTTAACCCATTTAACAAGCTTTTAGCCAGTGACTCACAGACCAGTTGGCCTTAGGGTACTGATAAGTGCGGTTTATACCCACTTATTCCTGCATTCTTAGCTTACTATTGTAAATGCTGATTTTCACCCGAGGTCTACAATGAGATTTTATATGGGGGCACTAGCGATCCTGCAAAACATAGAGGTAGAGTGAGCGGGAGTACTGCCCACCGGTGTGGTGGGTGCCGGGGGCACTCCGACGCCCAAGTCAGTAAATGAACAAAGGTAGTAATAGATGGAAGATCAAGGTTAGATGCTACCTTGAACTCCGTTGAATGCCGTGAGGGCGGTAAGTAGCAGGAGTGGCGAGCTTGAGGATGTCCCAAAGCTATGGGTAGGAGAGCCAGACGTTCCCCCCTCCTTTCCTCTTGGAATCATGTTCCTTCTATACCATGGTCTAGTCATGTATGCCTTTATTGATTGTCTTTTGATTATTTGCCCGTTAGAACATGGTAACAGTCTACTTAATGAAGAGCCATTATTGCTTGCAGGTTGGAACGAATGGCTTGTGGGTGGCATTAATGAGCCTGGGCGTTACATGGCTCCTCCTTGGGCTTGGGCTTATGAATCTCTAGGCCACTATTCACTTTAATCATTGGGCTTCCTTCTGAGGTAGAAACTTGGGCCTTGAGTAAAAGGACAAAATTGCCCTTGGCCCAAATTTGGCCCGTACAGTTTGTCCCCTACTCTCTAAGTCAAGGAGTCCTTGGCTTGGAGAGTACTTGATGCGTGTGTTGCTTGCGACGAGGCCATAATATGTAGGCGTACTCGAGCGTTTGATGCTACCTATTGATTGAGCCAAATGAATGTTTAAGTTATGAACTCGATTCTAAAGGAGTTATTGGGGAAATGCCCAATCGACCGAACCAGATGATGGTCGGTACAATGAATTTGACTCTACCAGAGCCATTGGGGAAGTACCCAATCGACCGAACCAGATGATGGTCGGGATAATGAACTTGATTCTATTAGAACCATTGGGGAAGCACCCAATTAATTGGACCAGTTAAAGCTCAGGTCATAAGTCACACGACATGTGTGTTCCATGTCTACAACTTGACTCGCCACGAGTCCATGGGGGATGTCTCCGGTCGACTGAACCAGATGAAGGTTCAGGATATAAGTCACACGACATGTGTTAATCCATGTCTACAACTTGACTCGCCACGAGTCCATGGGGGATGTCCCCGGTCGACTGAACCAGAAGAAGGTTCAGGATATAAGTCATACGACATGTGTTAATCCATGTCTACAACTTGACTCGACATGAGTCCATGGGGGATGTCCCCGGTCGACTGAACCAGAAGAAGGTTCAGGATATAAGTCATACGACATGTGTTAATCCATGTCTACAACTTGACTCGACATGAGTCCATGGGGGATGTCCCCGGTCGACTGAACCAGAAGAAGGTTCAGGATATAAGTCATACGACATGTGTTAATCCATGTCTACAACTTGACTCGACATGAGTCCATGGGGGATGTCCCCGGTCGACTGAACCAGAAGAAGGTTCAGGATATAAGTCATACGACATGTGTTAATCCATGTCTACAACTTGACTCGACATGAGTCCATGGGGGATGTCCCCGGTCGACTGAACCAGAAGAAGGTTCAGGATATAAGTCATACGACATGTGTTAATCCATGTCTACACTTGACTCGACATGAGTCCATGGGGGATGTCCCCGGTCGACTGAACCAGAAGAAGGTTCAGGATATAAGTCATACGACATGTGTTAATCCATGTCTACAACTTGACTCGACATGAGTCCATGGGGGATGTCCCCGGTCGACTGAACCAGAAGAAGGTTCAGGATATAAGTCATACGACATGTGTAATCCATGTCTACAACTTGACTCGACATGAGTCCATGGGGGATGTCCCCGGTCGACTGAACCAGAAGAAGGTTCAGGATATAAGTCATACGACATGTGTTAATCCATGTCTACAACTTGACTCGACATGAGTCCATGGGGGATGTCCCCGGTCGACTGAACCAGAAGAAGGTTCAGGATATAAGTCATACGACATGTGTTAATCCATGTCTACAACTTGACTCGCCACGAGTCCATGGGGGATGTCCCCGGTCGACTGAACCAGAAGAAGGTTCAGGATATAAGTCATACGACATGTGTTAATCCATGTCTACAACTTGACTCGACATGAGTCCATGGGGGATGTCCCCGGTCGACTGAACCAGAAGAAGGTTCAGGATATAAGTCATACGACATGTGTTAATCCATGTCTACAACTTGACTCGACATGAGTCCATGGGGGATGTCCCCGGTCGACTGAACCAGAAGAAGGTTCAGGATATAAGTCATACGACATGTGTTAATCCATGTCTACAACTTGACTCGACATGAGTCCATGGGGGATGTCCCCGGTCGACTGAACCAGAAGAAGGTTCAGGATATAAGTCATACGACATGTGTTAATCCATGTCTACAACTTGACTCGACATGAGTCCATGGGGGATGTCCCCGGTCGACTGAACCAGAAGAAGGTTCAGGATATAAGTCATACGACATGTGTTAATCCATGTCTACAACTTGACTCGACATGAGTCCATGGGGGTGTCCCCGGTCGACTGAACCAGAAGAAGGTTCAGGATATAAGTCATACGACATGTGTTAATCCATGTCTACAACTTGACTCGACATGAGTCCATGGGGGATGTCCCCGGTCGACTGAACCAGAAGAAGGTTCAGGATATAAGTCATACGACATGTGTTAATCCATGTCTACAACTTGACTCGACATGAGTCCATGGGGGATGTCCCCGGTCGACTGAACCAGAAGAAGGTTCAGGATATAAGTCATACGACATGTGTTAATCCATGTCTACAACTTGACTCGACATGAGTCCATGGGGGATGTCCCCGGTCGACTGAACCAGAAGAAGGTTCAGGATATAAGTCATACGACATGTGTTAATCCATGTCTACAACTTGACTCGACATGAGTCCATGGGGGATGTCCCCGGTCGACTGAACCAGAAGAAGGTTCAGGATATAAGTCATACGACATGTGTTAATCCATGTCTACAACTTGACTCGACATGAGTCCATGGGGGATGTCCCCGGTCGACTGAACCAGAAGAAGGTTCAGGATATAAGTCATACGACATGTGTTAATCCATGTCTACAACTTGACTCGACATGAGTCCATGGGGGATGTCCCCGGTCGACTGAACCAGAAGAAGGTTCAGGATATAAGTCATACGACATGTGTTAATCCATGTCTACAACTTGACTCGACATGAGTCCATGGGGGATGTCCCCGGTCGACTGAACCAGAAGAAGGTTCAGGATATAAGTCATACGACATGTGTTAATCCATGTCTACAACTTGACTCGACATGAGTCCATGGGGGATGTCCCCGGTCGACTGAACCAGAAGAAGGTTCAGGATATAAGTCATACGACATGTGTTAATCCATGTCTACAACTTGACTCGCCACGAGTCCATGGGGGATGTCCCCGGTCGACTGAACCAGAAGAAGGTTCAGGATATAAGTCATACGACATGTGTTAATCCATGTCTACAACTTGACTCGACATGAGTCCATGGGGGATGTCCCCGGTCGACTGAACCAGAAGAAGGTTCAGGATATAAGTCATACGACATGTGTTAATCCATGTCTACAACTTGACTCGACATGAGTCCATGGGGGATGTCCCAGGTCGACTGAACCAGAAGAAGGTTCAGGATATAAGTCATACGACATGTGTTAATCCATGTCTACAACTTGACTCGACATGAGTCCATGGGGGATGTCCCCGGTCGACTGAACCAGAAGAAGGTTCAGGATATAAGTCATACGACATGTGTTAATCCATGTCTACAACTTGACTCGACATGAGTCCATGGGGGATGTCCCCGGTCGACTGAACCAGAAGAAGGTTCAGGATATAAGTCATACGACATGTGTTAATCCATGTCTACAACTTGACTCGACATGAGTCCATGGGGGATGTCCCCGGTCGACTGAACCAGAAGAAGGTTCAGGATATAAGTCATACGACATGTGTTAATCCATGTCTACAACTTGACTCGACATGAGTCCATGGGGGATGTCCCCGGTCGACTGAACCAGAAGAAGGTTCAGGATATAAGTCATACGACATGTGTTAATCCATGTCTACAACTTGACTCGACATGAGTCCATGGGGGATGTCCCCGGTCGACTGAACCAGAAGAAGGTTCAGGATATAAGTCATACGACATGTGTTATCCATGTCTACAACTTGACTCGACATGAGTCCATGGGGGATGTCCCCGGTCGACTGAACCAGAAGAAGGTTCAGGATATAAGTCATACGACATGTGTTAATCCATGTCTACAACTTGACTCGACATGAGTCCACGGGGGATGTCCCCGGTCGACTGAACCAGAAGAAGGTTCAGGATATAAGGTTAATCCATGTCTACAACTTGACTCGACATGAGTCCATGGGGGATGTCCCCGGTCGACTGAACCAGAAGAAGGTTCAGGATATAAGTCATACGACATGTGTTAATCCATGTCTACAACTTGACTCGACATGAGTCCATGGGGGATGTCCCCGGTCGACTGAACCAGAAGAAGGTTCAGGATATAAGTCATACGACATGTGTAATCCATGTCTACAACTTGACTCGACATGAGTCCATGGGGGGTGTCCCCGGTCGACTGAACCAGAAGAAGGTTCAGGATATAAGTCATACGACATGTGTTAATCCATGTCTACAACTTGACTCGACATGAGTCCATGGGGGATGTCCCCGGTCGACTGAACCAAAAGAAGGTTCAGGATATAAGTCATACGACATGTGTTAATCCATGTCTACAACTTGACTCGACATGAGTCCATGGGGGATGTCCCCGGTCGACTGAACCAGAAGAAGGTTCAGGATATAAGTCATACGACATGTGTTAATCCATGTCTACAACTTGACTCGACATGAGTCCATGGGGGATGTCCCCGGTCGACTGAACCAGAAGAAGGTTCAGGATATAAGTCATACGACATGTGTTAATCCATGTCTACAACTTGACTCGACATGAGTCCATGGGGGATGTCCCCGGTCGACTGAACCAGAAGAAGGTTCAGGATATAAGTCATACGACATGTGTTAATCCATGTCTACAACTTGACTCGACATGAGTCCACGGGGGATGTCCCCGGTCGACTGAACCAGAAGAAGGTTCAGGATATAAGTCATACGACATGTGTTAATCCATGTCTACAACTTGACTCGACATGAGTCCACGGGGGATGTCCCCGGTCGACTGAACCAGAAGAAGGTTCAGGATATAAGTCATACGACATGTGTTAATCCATGTCTACAACTTGACTCGACATGAGTCCATGGGGGATGTCCCCGGTCGACTGAACCAGAAGAAGGTTCAGGATATAAGTCATACGACATGTGTTAATCCATGTCTACAACTTGACTCGACATGAGTCCATGGGGGATGTCCCCGGTCGACTGAACCAGAAGAAGGTTCAGGATATAAGTCATACGACATGTGTTAATCCATGTCTACAACTTGACTCGACATGAGTCCATGAGGGATGTCCCCGGTCGACTGAACCAGAAGAAGGTTCAGGATATAAGTCATACGACATGTGTTAATCCATGTCTACAACTTGACTCGACATGAGTCCATGAGGGATGTCCCCGGTCGACTGAACCAGAAGAAGGTTCAGGATATAAGTCATACGACATGTGTTAATCCATGTCTACAACTTGACTCGACATGAGTCCATGGGGGATGTCCCCGGTCGACTGAACCAGAAGAAGGTTCAGGATATAAGTCATACGACATGTGTTAATCCATGTCTACAACTTGACTCGACATGAGTCCATGGGGGATGTCCCCGGTCGACTGAACCAGAAGAAGGTTCAAGATATAAGTCATACGACATGTGTTAATCCATGTCTACAACTTGACTCGACATGAGTCCACGGGGGATGTCCCCGGTCGACTGAACCAGAAGAAGGTTCAGGATATAAGTCATACGACATGTGTTAATCCATGTCTACAACTTGACTCGACATGAGTCCATGGGGGATGTCCCCGGTCGACTGAACCAGAAGAAGGTTCAGGATATAAGTCATACGACATGTGTTAATCCATGTCTACAACTTGACTCGACATGAGTCCATGGGGGATGTCCCCGGTCGACTGAACCAGAAGAAGGTTCAGGATATAAGTCATACGATATGTGTTAATCCATGTCTACAATTTGACTCGACATGAGTCCATGGGGGATGTCCCCGATCGACTGAACGAGATGAAGGTTAGGATAATCCTCATACTACGGGTCAAATAACCAGAGGACTCTACAATGTTGTTTGGACCAGATGAAGGTCTATGAAAGTCTTCACTCTACAGACCTGAAGATGGTCCAAGAGTATTTCCTTATCATACTACTAGACCCGATGAAGGTCTATGAAGGTTATCACCCATTCTCCTGATGAGGGTCAATGAGACTACGGTTGTATGGACCTATCGAATGGACTTGATAATAGTCCAAGAAGGTCATCTCTTCTACTAGACTTGAAGAATGTCAATGAGGGTTCTCATTCCTCATTCTACAATACCTTTCATGTCGTCTGAGGAAGAGTCAGCACTCGATAACGATCCACTCATGATGAGTCTTCACAAATGTTTAATTGGAGCATCCTCTTTAAGCTGAGCCTGCATCCTTGTCGTGTCCAGTGAATCACTTATCTCAATGTCATGTGAAACACATTCTAAAATCATATAATCTCTCATCTCCTATGTGTGCATACTGCCAAATCTCGCTTTGGTCATCTACACGTACCAATCGGCCCCATGGTTTTCACAGTGACCATACAACTCCCATGGCAGTACGTACACGTTATGCGCAATCAGTTATCTTCAATGTCGAGTGAATCAATTATCTCCATGTCGTGTGAAACATATTCTTAAATCATATAATCTCATCTCTCCTACGTGTGCATACTGCCAAATCTCGCTTTGGTCATCTACACGTACCAATCGGCCCCATGGTTTTCACAGTGACCATACAACTTCCATGGCCATACATACACGTTATGTGCAATCAGTTTAAGCCATGACACATGTTCGGTTGTGAATATTCATATTCCTTAATGCATATTTCGTGAATGGTGACCACATGTATGACCTGATCTTCCAAGATCACTAAGCAATTTTGATTATGTGATGAACACATGCGTCAGGTACGATTTCCATATGCACGGCCACTGACAATTTAAAATACACTTAACTGTGATAACTCCCACTTTATTTGAAACACTTACTCTAAGTTGAGACTACATCTTTGTAGTGTCGAGTGAGATAGTATCCTCAAGAGGTGTATCCATGTAATGTTGATCGTAACCTTAGGTAGTTCAGCCTATTTGTCATGTCGAATGGAACTTCAACCAATAGCTGATCCTTCCTCCATGTCATGTCGACTGGACCATTAGCCTCTAGCTAAGACCCCTTCATCTGTCGTGTAGAATAGTGCTTCAGCCTCTAGCTGGGAGTTGTGTCACTTAGAAGAAAATAGGTTAAGGTCGAATCCATTGTGGAATGAGATAAACGATCCAAAATGTATCTCATTGTCCCTTTGTAATCATGTATTGGCTGTCATCTTGTTTACTTGGTCGTGTCAACAGATGTTTGAGGAGTTTTGTTTTCGAAGCCATTAACTCCTACACAATCTATGGATGATACTATCGCATCGAAGAAAATGAAGGTTGTGGAGATTGGAGAGGACCTGGAGAATGTGATCGTGAATATTCTTCATGGCTCGATTGCAATATCAGACCTTCCAAGCCTCCCGAAGTTCAACAAAAGGCTCCAGGTAAAGTTTCATAAGATCTTCATTCTTTTGCTTATATCTACTCATAGTCGCATGAAATATAACACAAGTATTTTCAAGTAACAGAATGTGGCCTCTCGATGCAAGAGTATGCTGAGTCGAGTTAGGCGAATGAGAGAGTTGGTAAAGTCCAGCATTTAACTGTGAATGTCGTATCGCCATTTGACTTTTGTACATTGGAAGAATTGTCCCCAATGTAGTTTTGTGATTCGTATAATGGTTTCCCTGTCTCCAGCCAAAATATAGCGTCGCATCGAGTGGCTATATTATGACTAAGGTTGGAAGAATCGTCATGAAATGATTTTTGATTGCTATAGATCGCTAAGGCCCCACGGTGGGCGCCAAATTGTAAACGCTGATTTTCACCCGAGGTCTACAATTGAGATTTTATATGGGGGCACTAGCGATCCTGCAAAACATAGAGGTAGAGTGAGCGGGAGTACTGCCCACCGGTGTGGTGGGTGCCGGGGGCACTCCGACGCCCAAGTCAGTAAATGAACAAAGGTAGTAATAGATGGAAGATCAAGGTTAGATGCTACCTTGAACTCCGTTGAATGCCGTGAGGGCGGTAAGTAGCAGGAGTGGCGAGCTTGAGGATGTCCCAAAGCTATGGGTAGGAGAGCCAGACGTTCCCCCCTCCTTTCCTCTTGGAATCATGTTCCTTCTATATCCATGGTCTAGTCATGTATGCCTTTATTGATTGTCTTTTGATTATTTGCCCGTTAGAACATGGTAACAGTCTACTTAATGAAGAGCCATTATTGCTTGCAGGTTGGAACGAATGGCTTGTGGGTGGCATTAATGAGCCTGGGCGTTACATGGCTCCTCCTTGGGCTTGGGCTTATGAATCTCTAGGCCACTATTCACTTTAATCATTGGGCTTCCTTCTGAGGTAGAAACTTGGGCCTTGAGTAAAAGGACAAAATTGCCCTTGGCCCAAATTTGGCCCGTACAACTATTTTGTTAGATTCTGTATCATTTAATGTATTTTGTAATTTGTTTTATGTTTTATTGATAAGAATCATTGAAACATGGATCTTGGAACAAATGTACTTGTTTTGGGACCTTAGAAACGCATCAGAAGCACGCGGGAAGGCTAAATGCGTAGAAAACACTCATCCTAACATTTGGCCTGGCGTCGTGACACCCAGACAGCATCTCCACACATGTTTCCCGGGAGCGCGGCGCTGCGGCAGACGCCAAGAATCAATACAATTTCCGTAAAATAAAATAAATTATATTTTTAGTAGTTAGCACTTAGTTTAATTATTACATCCAGCCAATAACTATGAAATAAGAGACTAAGCTTCAAAGAAGGAATCTTTATTTCTTATTAATTAATTAACTCCACGAGTTCTTTGTGCACTTATTTCTTTGTGTGTGTGTATATAGACACACAGTCAAATAATAGCTACTTGTGATCTATATACCATGTGACTAAATGTGATTTTTAAAAAGCAATTGAGAGGTTGCTGAATGCTGAACTCGATGGAGGAATTAATATAATTTTTGAAATTCATAGTTTCCAAGACAATCGCCACATGATTTATTTTCAAATATTAATTATTTTCATGTTGCATCATTTAACCTGTCCCATGTTTCAACTTGCAATGCCATAATCGTCGGCTACTTCATTCCCAAAGGCAGTCATGTTTTGATAAGTTGAATAGGGCTTGGCTGAAATCCTAATGTTTGGAAAGATCCATTAAAGTTTGTACCAGATCGTCATATTTCTTCAGTTGATCATCATCATCAAGTTGAGCTTACTGAACCAAAGTTAAGGTTTCTTTCATTTAGCAGAGGAAGACATGGTTGCATGGGCGCAACACTTGGGTCTGAGATGTTTGTAATGCTATTGGTAAGACTTCTTCATGGATTTGATTGGAGTGTGCCATCAGATAAGGAGAAGATTGACCTCTCTGAATCAAATGACGATCTCCTTATGGCTAAATCATTACATGCTAGTGCAAATCCACGGTTGGCTACTGAAATATACCCGGCTGCTAGTTAAATGAGAATTAGTTTGGACTTAATAATATGTAATCCTAATAATTTATTTCACTATCTTAATATATTTCTTCAATACATTAATTATATTTATATTTCTCTCTTTTAATCACTTTATTCTTATATTGAAATATAGAAAATATTGTATAAGAAGGACTCAAAAGTACCCATCCAATAAATGTATGGCATGAATTAATCAATAATAAACTATTTCCATTATTATAGGTTTATTTCAAATTAGTGTATTGACCGGCGTAAACACACACGTATAACGCAAGCGCACGTATCGTTCAAGTAGTATAAAAATATCGATCCCACGAGGACTTAATTCCTACTGTTGTTATTAATTATTGAATCTATTTATTTACAGGTATCTAATTATAAGGAGAAGAGAATGATTGCTTGATTGATTTGGTTGATTGTAGATTTGCTAAATAAATAAATAAAAAGTTAAAAGAAAATACTAAGGAAAATAAAAGACACAAAGATCTAAGGTTGTGATTTCTTTTAATATCATTTTAAAGATGAAGTGGTTATCTTAAAGTTGGGTAATATATTGATTTATTAACCTGGAACACTAAATTATGTGTAAGCCTCTGTCGATGGTCAGACACAAATACCCAGTTTAACCCAATTGAATCATATGTCTATGTCAACCAAATTATCTGGATTCATTAAGTTTAAGTTCCAATTATGGCTACCCCCGCCTGACAGGTATATTCATATCCTGTAAGGAAATCTATTAAAGGGTTATCTATCCTTAAGGAAGATCGTGGGCTATTAAGTCTAAGGCTGAAACCTAAAATCCCTATGTCTAGTTCATTTTAGATTTACCAGATCAATCTTATTGGTGATCAGACAACAAGAAGCATTAAGCTTAAGACTTAATAAGTAAACCTTTAAATTACCCAAACTATAATATAACCCTTATAAACCGGTGATATTGGATTTCATCACAACCCTAGATAACTAACTTAGTTATGACACATAACTAGGGCTAGTAAAAACTTAAAAGTAAAAGACATAAAGTAAAAGCTGAAAAGTAAATTACAATAAAATAAAATACTAAGGTAAAAGGAATTACTTTTACTACTACTAATTTAGATATCTCCCTTAATATAATATATTAACTCGTGATGATAATACCAACCAGCCATATAGGCGGTAACCTGATTAAGTCAATTTAAGTCCAACCAGCCATATAGGCGGAATTAAAATAAACCAGCCATAAAGGCGGAACCAAAATAAACCAGCCATAAGGCGGAACCAAAATTAGATTACCAACCGACCAATCTGGCGGTATCCTTTCTTAGTCAGGTTTAACCAAATTTAATTGATTTACCAACCGACCAATCTGGCGGTATTCTTTTTAAGTCAATATTTTAAATAGTGAATATATTATTTTTAAGGGAGATTAATCTAAATAGTAACAGTAAAAGAATTACCTTTCACCCTAGCTGGGGAAGTTACCTTCTCATGGTGAATAGTAAAAACTGTAAAAAGTAAAAAGTAAAAATTAAATTACTATTATTACAAAACGTAATTAAAATTATTTAAAAAACTAAAAAAACTAAAAACTAAAGAATCTAGAGAGAGAAACTCTCTCTTTATAAAGAATAGAAGAGAGAGGAAGGTACAATGAAATCTGAAATTTCGAGCTCTATTTATAGGCGCGGATAGGGGTCCAGCGTCGCGACACTGGAACAGTTCAGCGTCGCGACGCCAGCTACAGTGAATCGTGGCACAATGACGGCTTGACACGTGGCGAGGCGGCTAAGAGCTCAGATCCTTATCCGATGACGTTGCACTGTTCATGACATCATTGGTGACATCACGCTGACGTGTGGAGGGTGATTGTCGGCACCGTTAGATTGCGACACGTGGAACCTGAGCACATTAGCAAGTCCGTTGAGATGGCGACACGTGGCACGGCGCAAGATAGCATGATCGGCGCATTTTAGCAAGCGGCGCACGTTAGCAAATTTTCTGATTGGTCCACATGTCCACGGCGTACATTAGCAAGTCCGGCGCATGCTGGGCGTCGCGACGCGCAAGGCTTCAGCGTTGCGACGCTGAAATGACGATTTTGCCCTTTTTGTCCAGTTTTTCCTGTTTTGCTCCAATTCACCTCTAGAATGTCCTCAAACTTTATTTATCTACAAAATAACACAAAACACATCAAAATATTCACAAAACTCAAGAAACTATACAAAATATTAGGTTAAATGAGTGGGAAATAGTGATAGATTTACCACTCATCATGTATATATACCAAAATAATATTGAATTGACATATTATGTCATTCGTACATCAGTCTCACACAAGTTTTTCTCCTGAAACATGTTTCTCTCTTTATTTCATTATTTTGATAGCTTTCTAATAAGGGTAATTTTTTTATTTTCTCCTCCAAGGTTTTACATATTTGTAGTTAATGGCGAAAATACTCGCTTGAAAAAAGAAATATTTTGCACTTTCTTGAGTGAGGTGCAGAGTGACTCCACACCATTGCTATCTTTCTTCATCGGCATTCTAGTACCTCTTATGATCACTTTGAAGTATTGCACATCAACGGCAATGAGGTAGTTAAACATCTTCATCTTCCAATAGTTAAATCAGTTCCGGTATAAAATTGTGGTCTATTTGTTGAAAATCCATCGGGAAGATTTTTTGTGTACCTTATAGAGGTCATGATCGATTCTTAGACGATTAAGTCTTTATTAAGAATACCTCGCTCTAATATCAAATGAAATTACTTACATGCACTCAAACAACAATCTCTATATACCTAAGAAGTGGGTGAATTGGGTAATAGGCAAATAATACGAAATTATAAATCTTTTCGATCTTACGCGATTAAGTTAATACATTTACCAATTTAGCCTAATGATCAATTTTATCAGTCACAATATATTACCAAAAGCAAGTTACTAAATAATATGCAAATACAAAATATAACTTGTGATAAATAAAATGAGTTTAGGGATAAAGAAAATTACACCGTAGTTTATAGTGGTTCGGCCAACAATGCCTACGTCCACTCCCCAAAGCTACGCTTGAAGCTTTCCACTATGTTTAAAATGATCGCATACTTTACACCGTGAGTTTTCTGTGGCTCACTCACAAACCAATAGTTTTTTGTGGTTCACTCTAAACATTTTACAACAACAAGAATTTTATTTCTAGGTTTACTTTTTAACATTTACAACTAAAAATCATGATTTTGAGTATACCCACTCAGCAAGGGATTTCACAACCACAAATATTTGAAGATTATAAAGTTTTTACAATAATCACTTGGGTACTCACAAAGGATAAGAAGATTAAGGTTGTAAGTTTCTAAACCAAGTAATTTCAAACTCACTAAGATGATATGAAGTTGTTGTATGTGAGCTTTGATTATGATAAGAGTTTTTGATCAGGAAGGTTTAAGTTACTATCGGTGTTTTTATCTGAAAGAACATGTAAGAATGTGCTAGAACTTAGCAAAAATGAAATTAGGGCTCAATATATAGTGAAGGTGAAAATTTCTCCAACTCTCTATCCTGAGACCGGTATGCCGGTTTACAGGGGCCGATATGTCGGTCCAGTAAATATAACGGCTATATTACCGTTGAAGATTAAAAAACACCAAATCAGATTACTGACCGATATGGTGACCGCTATGTCAGTTAGCTAACCGGTGTAGGGACCGATATGATACATCCTGGTTCCAGTAGATGTGCAAAATCCAGATTGACCTTTATGATAGACCGGTATGGAGTAGCCCGGTTCCAGAGAGCATGTAAATCTTCCCAAGACAAAGCAGGGTCACTGGTATGCCGGTATCAGAGACCAATATATCAATCACAGTGCAAAAAACATAGGATTTCAAGATTAAAATCATTTCGCACATGACCCTAGTGTATTTATATGAATGTGCATGAGTCCTATGAGCTTACAGTACTTGAATTATAAACTCACTTACAATGAGAGCTCTAAGTTATAAGATTACATTAGAATTTCTTCATTTTGGCGCTTGAGTCTTCACATCCATTTGCTCTTCGCAGTGAATTTGCTTCGACATCTTTTTGTAATGCTTGCGAATGTGCATCGAAGTCTCTTCCGTTGCATCATCAAAATTCATCAATGAGAATATATCGCTAACAGTTTGGTTAGATAAGGCTTCCTAAGAACCCATGTTATTTAAGCAACGATTAGTAAGTGCTTAATTGTAAATTATTATTTGAATGATTCGATCTGATCAATTTTTGCATGTTTAAATCAACATCGATTTTGAGGAGATTTTGATCGATTAATCGACCAATTTTCAATTCCCAAAAAATTAAATTAAATTCTTTGTAGTTAGCACGTAATTAGTTCAATTATATCAAACCCACAACTATGAAACAAGAGACTAAGCTTCAACAAGAATCTTTAATCTCGATGGAATACTTAACTCTTATTATTAAATAATTAATTAATCCCACGAGTTATTTATGCTGCATTTTTCGAATATGATATAATTTTGAGACATAAATACTAGCTATTTTATGTTCCGAAATTTGTCAAACATATAAAATTTCAAGATAAAAAAGTAATAAAAAACTAAAATAATAGTAAAAACTTTAAAAATAATAAAAATTTTAAAAAATAATAAAAAATTTATTTTTCGGGTCGGGTCAGGTTGCGTATAAAAATCCATGACTCGACTCGAAAAATCAGATCGGGTCGGGTGGGATTGACTCGAAATTTGATTTTTATTTTTTGGAACCCGACCGTATGAACAACCCTAACTTGCAGTACAATATTTACAAAAGGGAAGCAGTTGTATATTTAATACCTACTACTATTAAGCACCTCTTACTTAGTGGTTACTTGCAATATGGGTCGGGTTAGTCTATTATGGGATCAAATCTGAACCCAAAAGAATCGGTTCAGGCCCGAAATAAACATGGTTTTTATTAGGTTTTTTCTTTTATTTTGCTGGACAGTTGCAGAATTCCAACAGACTGAAGTTGTTTCAAGCATGCATGTAAAGAGACCATCTCTAGAAAATTTTTCTCAATCAATTCTGTTCGTTCCATTTTATTGGCAATGTCTGTAACAAAACAAGTTTAATTGAGTTGTAATGAGTCTTCAAGATCTCGGTATAATTGGATTGGTATTTGGGCAAAGTTTTGCATGAAGATCATATATGTGTTAATGTTGCGTTCGTTGAAGCATTCGAACGAGTGGCGTTAGTGTCACGTTCGTGTTTGCGTTCGAACGATGGCAGATGGTTCCCGTGCGTAGTGTGTGTTGGAAAACCTTTTGAAGTTCCCTAAAAGTTAATTAATTCCATTAATTAATTTGGCACTTAAAACGAAAGGTTTCATTAATGAATGATAAATGGCATAATAAATGGCATACTTATCTCTTTTATTTTCCTTCTATATATAGAGAGCATTGTTTTCATTTTAAGTAAGAGACGAAAAATAATTCACTAAGTGCTTGGTTCTTTTGTTTCGATTTCTCTTTGTTTTCGGTTTTTGAAGAGTTCAAACACTTTTGTGGTTCGTTGGTAACGAGTTTTGGTGGTGCCCATACTCGTTCGTTTTCCGTTGTATCCTGGGAAACAATCGTCTCGCGTTCTACTGCACCCTCGGTAGGGGACGAATTTATTTTAAGGATATTATTGACATCAACAAGCCTCGGAATAGAGAAGCAGTGGTTCGGTTCGGTTCCTTCAGTGGTTCTGTGGCTGATTTCAGGGTCTGCTCGTGAGGGTCTGCCGAGAGGGTCTGATTTCAGGGTCTGCCAAGAGGGTCTGTTGGGCTGAATATTAAGCCTAATTCGGATTTCCTTGTAACTACCAATCATTGTATTTGTTTATAATTGTATTACAGTCTTAAAACAAATTCGGTCTGTGGATATGGAAATCAGTCCAAACACAGTTGATCCGATTCTGGAAGCCTCTTCGGCTGGCCAACATGCTTCAGCCTCTGAGCTTAATCTGGCAGCCTTTGGGGCTGGCCAAGGTGTTGCGGCCTCTATGGCTAGTCAACATGTTGGACATGTGAGCCATGTCAATCCTGTTGCGGAAAAACCTAAAAATTCACTGGTCAGAATTTCGAAAGGTGGCAACAGAATATGTTCTTTTACTTGACCACGTTGAACCTTGTGAAGTTCCTCAAGGAAGATTCTCCTGCACCCGCGGAGGGTGAGATTGATATCCAAGTGATCAGTGCGATCGATGCTTGGAAACATTCTGAATTCCTATGTATGAATTATGTGCTGAATGGGCTAAGTGATTCTTTGTACAGCGTGTACGCCGGAATGAAAACAACAAAAGGGCTTTGGGAATCTTTAGATCGGAAATATAAAACTGAGGATGTCGGTACTAAGAAATTTATCGTAGGCCGATTCTTAGATTTTAAAATGGTGGATTCCAAAACTGTGATAAGCCAAGTACAAGAACTGCAGATTATTCTAGCAGAAATTCATGCTGAGGGGATGAGTTTAAGTGAAACCTTCCAAGTAGCCTCGATAATTGAGAAACTACCACCTGGTTGGAAAGATTTCAAGAATTATCTAAAGCACAAGCGAAAAGAAATGAGCATTGATGACTTGGTTCTTAAGCTCAGAATTGAGGAAGATAACCAAGTATCTGACAAGAGAGGAATATCTCATGAGGCCAAGGCAAATGTTGTTGAACATGGCCATAAGAACAAGAACCTCAAGAAAAAAAGGTCACAGATGGGCCCTAAAGGAGGAGTTTCCAAGAAATCAAAATTTCAAGGAAAATGCTTCAACTGTGACAAAATGGGTCACAAGTCTTCTGAGTGCAGACTGCCAAAGAAGAAAAAGAAACAAGAGGCTAATGTGCTGGAAAACATGACTCAAAATGTTCCAGACATTAACCTTTCTGCTGTGGTTTCTGAAGTGAATCTGGTGGGTTCTAACCCAAGAGAGTGGTGGATTGATACTGGTGCCACTCGACATGTGTTCTCGGACAAGAGCATGTTTTCTTCCTTTGAGCCTGCTGGTATGGGGAAAAAATATACATGGGAAATTCAGCAACATCTGAGATTGAAGGTAAAGAAAGGTGGTTCTGAAAATGACCTCTGGGAAAGAGTTGACTCTGACAATGTTCTGTATGTACCAGAAATACAGAAGAATCTTGTGTCTGGATCGCTTCTGAACAAGCATGGATTCCGGATGATGTTCGAGTCTGATAAATTAGTTTTGACTAAAAATGGGATGTATGTGGGAAAAAAAGTATGTAACTGATGGGTTTTTAAGCTCAATGTAATGGTTGTTAAACCCAAGAATATCAATAAAGCTAGTTCTTCTGCTTATATTGTTGAGTACTCTAATCTATGGCATGGTAGATTAGGACATATTAATTTTAATTCATTACGGAAATTAATTAACATGAATCACATTCCCAATTTTAAAATTGATAACCGCCATAAGTGTGATACTTGTGTTGAGGCAAAACTAATAGATCATCTTTTCATAATATTGAAAGAAACTCTGAACCACTTGATCTAATTCATACCGATGTATGTGATTTTAATTCCATACAATCGAGAGGCGGTAATAAATATTTTATTACCTTTATTGATGATTGCACAAGATTTTGCTATGTGTATTTGATGAAAAGCAAGGACGAAGCTATAGAGAAATTTGTTCTCTATAAGAATGAAGTTGAGAATCAACTGAATAAAAGAATTAAGGAGTTAAGAAGTGATCGTGGTGGTGAGTATGTTTTTCCTTTTGAATCACTTTGTGAACAAAATGGAATCATACATCAAACCAATGCTCCTTATTTACCTCAATCCAATGAGATTGCAGAACGAAAGAATCGTACCTTGAAAGAGATGATGAACGCTATGTTAATCAGCTTTGGCTTACCTCAGAATATGTGGGGAGAAGCTGTTTTATCAGCTAATTGCCTTTTAAATAAGGTACCACGGAAAAAAGCAGGGAAAACTCCTTATGAAATGTGGAAAGGAAGAGTACCTTCCTATAAATTCCTCCGAGTGTGGGGGTGTCTTGCCAAAGTCGTCATTCCTCCACCTAAGAAGGTGAAGATAGGATCAAAAACTGTTGATTGTGTTTCCATAGGATATGCACATCACAGTAATGCTTATCGATTTCTTGTGCATGAGTCTGATATACCAGATATTCACAAGAATACGATAATGGAGTCGAGGAATGCATCCTTTTTCGAATACGTTTTTCCATGTAAAACAAATTCGAATGTAAATGTGCACAAACGGGCACATGAGACTATCAATGAAGATAGTCGGGACCAAGAACAAATAAATGTTCCAGAGGATCAACAAGTTGTTGAACTTGAACCAAGACATAACAAAAGAGCTAGAACGGAAAAATCATTTGGTCCATATTTTCTGACCTTTTTGCTAGAAAATGATCCTCAAAGCTATAACGAAGCTGTAAGGTCAGCTGATGGTGCTTTATGGAAAGATGCCATCAATAGTGAAATTGAATCCATCTTACAAAACCACACCTGGAGTTAGTGGATTTTCCTCCAGGATGTAAACCTTTAAGGTCCAAATGGATTTTCAAAAAGAAAATGAAGGCAGATGGATCAATTGATAAGTACAAAACAAGACTTGTAATTAAAGGTTGCAGACAACGTGAAGGTCTTGATTACTTTGATACTTATTCTCCCGTAACGAGAATAAATTCCATAAGAACGATAGTAGCGATTGCAGCTTTGCGCAATCTTGAGGTACATCAGATGAATGTGAAAACAGCCTTTCTAAATGGAGATTTAGATGAAGAAATCTACATGGAACAACCTGAAGGCTTTATAGCTCCAGGATAAGAAGAGAAAGTCTGTAAGTTAGTAAAATCCTTGTATGGATTGAAGCAAGCTCCGCAACAATGGCATAAAAAGTTTGACGACACCATGTTGTCAAATGGTTTCACAATCAATAAATGTGATAAATGCATTTATGTCAGAGAAAAAGAAGTTGGCTATGTCATTCTATGTCTCTACGTTGATGACATATTGATTGTCGAGAGTAATGTTAAAATGGTGAAATCTAACAAGAATATGCTCAAATCTAAGTTTGACATGAAAGACATGAGTCTCGCAGATGTCATTCTAGGAATAAAGATCTCGAGAAGTCCCGATGGACTTATTCTTGATCAGTCGCACTATGTGGACAAGATTCTTGGTAAATTCAACAATGATGATTCTGCTGTGGCTAGAACTCCTTTAGATGTGCGTCTACACCTATCAAAGAATAGAGGAGAGAGTATATCTCAAGTAGAATACTAGAGGGATCGGGAGTTTGATGTACTTATCAAGTTGTACCAGGCCTGATATAGCCTATACAGTAAACAAGCTCAGTAGATATACGAGTAATTCAGGGGTTGATCACTGGAAAGCAATTGTAATAGTACTTCAGTACTTACATTTTACACGTAATTATGGGTTGCATTATCATAGATATCCAGCTGTAGTCGAAGGATACAGTGATGCTAATTGGATATCTGATATGAAAGACTCAAAGTCTACCAGTGGCTATGTGTTTACACTAGCAGGTGCAGCTATATCATGGAAATCCTCCAAACAGACTGTGATAGCCCGATCTGCAATGGAATCAGAATTCATTGCATTAGATTTGTGTGCTGAAGAAGCAGAATGGCATTCATTGCGATAGTCAATCTGCAATTGGAAGGGCACATAACAACATGTATAATGGTAAGTCTAGACATATTCGTTGTAGACATAATACCGTTAGACAATTACTCTTTACTGGAGTTATTTCGATTGACTTTGTAAAGTCAAAGGATAACATTGCGGATCCGCTAACCAAATGGTTAAACAGAGAGTTAGTTGAGAAATCATCGAGGGGAATGGGACTAAAGCCCGTTAGATAAATGTTTATTACGAAGGAAAACCCAACCTTGTTGACTGGAGATCCCAAGATCTAGGTTCAATGGGACAACCCACTCGTAATTGACATAATTGGTTCACTGTGGGGGTTAACCCCTAGTCCATTCCTATGGTGACATGCAACAGTGATGCTCGTATAGATCGAGGTTAAGCACAAGCTTTTAATGATTCTTATGCGTCGGGAATCCGAGCGGAGTATTACGAGATACTCTTAAATAAGAAATCACCTATGTGAGAGAGAAGTGAGGCCGCTTCAAAGGGAATTGTACAGGGCAAAATTCTTAGAAACTCTTGCAGAACCAGGTAGATGTTCATGGCCAAAATGAACATAATCATGAGATCTCAGATGTGTTAGGTAAAACATCTGTGTGATATATATTTTCCATTTACATGAACGGCAGTACAGTTCAATGACATCGCGTCTACTGTTAGCCAGTAAATGAGATATATTTTCACAAGGGAAGGTTCAAAGGCTGATGCCTACCTATCCTATGCAGGTGTTGAACCGTTGAACTCTTCCAGGTCAAAATAAAATATTTCTAAAATATTTTTGACGGGTTTCGCCAATTTCATCCATGTGGGGGATTGTTGGAAAACCTTTTGAAGTTCCCTAAAAGTTAATTAATTCCATTAATTAATTTTGTACTTAAAACGAAAGGCTTCATTAATGAATTATAAATGGCATAATAAATGGCATACTTATCTCTTTTATTTTCCCTCTATATATAGAGAGCATTGTTTTCATTTTAAGTAAGAGACGAGAAATAATTCACCAAGCGCTTGGTTCTTTTGTTTCGGTTTCTCTTTGTTTTCGATTTTTGAAGAGTTCAAACACTTTTGTGGTTCGTTGGTAACGGGTTTTGGTGGTGCCCATACTCGTTCGTTTTCCGTTGTATCCTGGGAAACCATCGTCTCGCGTTCTACTGCACCCTCGGTAGGGGACGAATTTATTTTAAGGATATTATTGACATCAACAAGCCTCGGAATAGAGAAGCAGTGGTTCGGTTCGGTTCCTTCAGTGGTTCTGTGGCTGATTTCAGGGTCCGCTCGTGAGGGTCTGCTCTCTGGGTCTGATTTCAGGGTCTGCCGAGAGGGTCTGATTTCAGGGTCTGCTGGGCTGAATATTAAGCCTAATTCGGATTTCCTTGTAACTACCAATCATTGTATTTGATTATAATTGTATTACAATGTGTTCATCGATGCGTTCGAATGAAATCTTCCAGTGAGTGTGCGTTCGAGGTGCGTTCAAATATGCATTCGAACGAAACCTTCTAGAGAGAACGCGTTCGAATGCCCGTGCGTAAATGAACTATTTTGAACGCGTTTTCAAGCCAAAATAGCACTAGGAAACCCTAGTTATTGCCTTACCTATATAAAGAAATATATAGCCTCTTTCACAAGTGTTGAAAACACAATACTTTGAGCCTAAACACATCCTTAGCTTTTCAACCTTCTTGATTTCACCTTGAAGACTCGTTTGATTTTCTCGTCTTCTTTATTTTGGTGAGATCGTTCTTTGACTTACCATCAACACAACCAAACCCAATTTCATAACCCTTAAGAATTTTCAAGGAGGAAGATTGGTACTCAGAGTTCCGGCGTTCAGAGTTTACAGAGTTGATCCGCTCAGAGACTTCAGAGGTTCTGATGAAAACCATGGTACGAGCTCGAGGAGTTATTCGAGTTCTTGTAATATAGATGTATTAGAATCGGTAGAGTTACCGCCATCACTATAAGTTTTTCTCTATTATAGTGGATTTTGGGATAGTAGTCGAGATACCCGGAGTGGTTTTTTACTCGCACAAATTTTCCACTTCGTCAATAAATTTGTTGTGTTGATTTATTTACTGCAGTGCTTTTTATTTGTGTTGAATTTTAATTAGACTTAAGGGTGGTTTTTGAATTAATTAATCCATAATAACAATATTTAGGACTTGTTTTAAAATTTTGTGATAAATTTTGCATATTGTCAGGTACATTAGACGAAAATCAAATTTTCAAATTCAACAATTTATTTGGTGAATTGAATATTGTGTAACAACCTATGAATTATGGATGGTCTTTCCATTTTATAAAGTCACTGCTAAAGTCTATTTCATTTGCGTAAGCAAAAGCCTTCACACATTGAGAACAAAAAAAAAAAAGCCCTTCCAATTGGGTTCGATTTCATTTTCCTCAGTAATTTTATCTTACGATTGATCCCTGGTAAACACACACGTAACGCAAGCGCACGTATCGCTCAAGTAGTATAAGAATATCGATCCAACGATGACTTAATACCTATGCTATTAATTTATGAAGCTAAATTTCTACACGTATCTAATTGATTTGATTGTTGATTGGATGATGATTTTTATCTAAAACAAACAAGTAAATAAAACTAAGGTATATTTTAAATTTTAAACAATAATATGAAAATATCCAGGGTTGTGAATCATATTAATATCTTTCTAAATATGAGTTGATTATTTTATGCTTGTATGATATACTAGTTTATTATCCTGGAACACGAAAATATGCAAAAGCTTCTTCCGATGGTCAGATACAAATACCCAAAGTAACCCAATTAATTATATTCCTATGTATGGCTACCCACGCTCGACAAGTATATTCCTATCCTGGAAGTAAATCTCTAAGATGAATGTGAGATCGTGAGCTATTGAGTCTACAACTAAACCTAAAAACCATTTTCCAAGTTCATTTTAAGTTTACCTAAACAATCTTATTAGTGGCCAATTAACAAGAAGCATTAAGAACTAAACTCAATAAATAAACCAATACATTACACAAGATATAAGAAGAGTCAACCTATTAACTCATTGATATCGGTTTTCATCACAACCCTAGACAACGTATTTAGTTACAATATACCTAGGACTACTAAAGACATAAATAAATAAAATATTATAAAACAAATTTGAAAACTAAAAAGGTAAAAATTACAACAATGAAATAAAATGTTGGGGGTTAGGGGATCCACTTTTATTATTTCAAATCTAGAAATCTCTCTTATTATAATATATAAATTCGCATTATATTACCAACCGACCATATAGGCGGTATCTTGATTAAGTCGGATTTTAATTAATTCCAAACCGACCATAAAAGCTGTATCCAATTAAGTCAGGTTTTAAGATAATTTTATATTATAAATAAGGGAGATTAGTCTAAACAATCATAATAAAAGCTTCACCTTTTCACCACAGCATAAAGAAGTTACATACTCATGCTTTAAGTAAAACACACACAATTTTATTGCTAAAATAAAAATTAAATACAAGAAAGGTATAAATAAATAAACAAGATATTCTCTTCTTAGTATTCTAAGAAATTCCCTAAAACAAAGTATGAAGAATTCAAATGAAATCGGCCTCTATTTATAGGCTCCAAAATCGGTATGCGTCGCGATGCGAATAGCTTACGCGTCGCGACGCATGCTACAGGAATTGGCGGCTGTCGGCAGACTGTAGTATTGATGGTAGGCGGCGAATTTGTTTTAAGAATATTGTCCAAGACATGCCTCGATATTTTCAATTAATTCGATTTTATTTCCTTTAATGTTTGTTGTAATAATTTCAATTTCATTGTTATAATATAACTACAAATTGTGGTAATTTTCATTGTTGATGTGTTGTTTGTTGATATTCTATACCGATCTTTTATATTTTAGATAATATTATAAACTAGTTATAATTCTCCTCGTTGATGAAGTGGGATATTATATAATCGGTAAAATGAATAAGTTTGGTTAGACAGGGCTCCCTAAGAACCCATGTTATTTAAGCACCCAATAATAAATGTTTAATTGTAAATTATTATTTGAGCGATTCGATCCGAACAATTTTGACATGTTTAAATCAACATCGATTTTGAGGAGATTTCGACCGATTAATCGACCAATTTTTTATTTCCAAAAAAATAAATTAAATTCTTTGTTGTTAAAAGAATTTTTTAAATCTAACATTTTTTTTTGAAATCGTTGAAAATTAAGCTCGCCACCAGACCACTCCTTTTGGGCTTAAGCGGAATAAGTAAAATCCCGATTGTCCCACACTCTTATAAGAAATGAACTCCATAAATTCGAACCCGGAATATATAGGTCATATCCTGAATCGTACATCTCCAAGCCACGTACTTGGGGACGCCACTAAATAAATTATATTCTTTGTTGTTAACACTTGATTAGTTCAAATATATCAAGCCCAAAACTATGAAACAAGAGATTGAACTTCAACAAGAATCTTTAATCTCGATGGAATACTTAATTCTTATTATTAAATAATTAATTAATCCCACGAGTTATTTATGCAACATTTTTCTAAAAAATATAATTTTTTTTATTAGTCAAATAATATATACATGATTACTTGAGATCTACAGCAAGTGACTAGTTAAAGCGATGGAGGAATTAATAATATATAAGTTTTGTAGTTGATAGTTGCTGAATGCTGACCAATACCAATCTCCGCATGCATGATTATTGATTAGAACTTGATAAACAAAATCAACGGAAGCAACTTGTGAAATTTCATCACTAAATAATGTGATTATTATAATATGTTTCTGCTGAATCCTAAAAGTCGTATCATGCGATTTCCCAAGGATATGTTTTCATTTCTTCAGAATCGACTATTCAAGGTATAAGATCAATCCATTTCAATATATTTACTTTATATTTTTGTTTCTTTTTCATTTATTTATTCTTTCAAATGAATGAATCCCCCAGGTTGAAACCCAGAAAAGAATCAAGCAGCTACCCCTCCCTCCAGGCCCGGCTCCATGGCCAATTATTGGAAACCTTCCAGAAATGTGGAAGAACAAGCCAGCTTTCAAATGGATACATGGTCTGATGAAAGAGGTGAACACGAATATTTCTTGCATCCGTCTAGGAAATGTTCACGTGATTCCAGTAACTTCGCCAGAAATTGCTCTAGAAGTTTTAAGGGATAACGATGCAGTTTTTGCATCAAGACCTCTTACAATGGGGACAGAGTACTCTAGCCGAGGATTCTTGTC
>SKCR01000817.1:0-28887 GCA_019454045.1 Zanthoxylum bungeanum
AAGCTTTGAGTTGCCTCCCTTTCCTTTTGAGCACTTTCTCTCTCACTTCGCATGGTTTCTTCCATTTTCTCCATCCACTCCGTTGTCAAAGCCTCTGAAGATCTGTGGTTCCCCTCTCCTTCCATCGCCTTAGTGTGTTTGTTACTTTTTATACCGTTCCCCACAGACGGCGCCAACTGTTGACGACTATTTTTGGTTCCAAGGGTAATTCTGGAAAACCACTCTCAAACAAACCTCCCCCAAACAGTGAATTTGTTTGGTTTGTTGGGAATCGAATGCAAACTTAGCAGGCATAAAGAAAGCACACAGACAAAACAAATGAGTTAACGTGGTTTGACGGAATGGAACGAACTTACGTCCACAGACACAAGGGAAAAAAAAACTTTTATTACTAGCTCTGGTCTGACCGACCTATTTTGTTTCTCTAGGGTGGGATTCTTTTCTCTCTATTATAAGTTACAAGAGCTTGTGAATAAAATTGATCAACCATTTACAATGAACCCTCAACCAATTTATATATTAAGCCAAATTCCACTATTACACTAACTCCGTGACGCCAGCCACGTTACTAAGCCATTATTGCCTAGGCTTTCTTCCTCAATTACCCTAAGCCACCTGACACCCCTACGACCTTCCACCTGAATATCATTAAACCATGCTAATTTTGGTAACTGCTACACTCTATGCCACAGTGCCAGCCTGTACTCTAACCACTCCTATGAGATAGCGTGTGCCAGTCAATAAACTTACAGCCATGCTTCGTCCTATCAGCCATTGGCCTACTTCTATCTCATCAATCATTGGGAAACCCAAACTTCTGTTTATGGCTCACGTCGCGTAGAGTTGAACATAATACCATTACCCTAACCTACCTCATCGGGCCAGTAAGTTGAGATGATCGACTGTAAACTGAAATGATCAACATGTCCCACCAAGTCGGGTCGGCCTTTACAGATGCTCAAGTGCTGTAGAATCTGATGTCTTTATATCAGATCGGGTTTGGTTCTTCCCTCATGTCCTTCTGCGTCTTGGGCTCGGGCCCTTTCATCTGACCTCTCATCCTGACAAAGACATTGGACCTCCATCTGTTTAAGTGAAAATTTCATTATACCCCTCTTTAGGCTTCAAAGTTTATTGGGGCAGAAAATCATCATCAATATTTTATTTATTTTGTTTATTTTTTATATGCGTAAGTTATAGTGTTGCAATTTGATTCAAATATTTGAGTTAATGGTTTTGGGTATATTCGGAAAAACCGATTAGATCTTATTATGTTAGGTAGATTTCAGAATCGAAACTGATTGGCAACATAATAAGTTTCAGTTCTAAATTTTTGGAAGCAGTCTTTACAATATATAGTGGTACATGTTTTTACCCTTTATGAAACCAGAATTGGACCTGAAAGCCACCCTGAAACCCCGGTCCTTAATCAAAATCACATCATTTTGGTTAAATATATAAAGATAAAACAGGTTTCCAACTTTCCATTTCCCAAATTCGCCCCCTCTAGCTCTCGCCTGATTTGGTGCTGGTTATTTTTCTGTGTAAAGGTAAATCTTCTTTGCATTTGACTGTGTGTAGGGATAGCAAAATCCAGATCCCGATCCGGATCCGGCTGGATCCGGGTCCGAGGCTGGACACTTTTATTAAGTCCTAGGTCCGGATCAAGACCCGAGTGAACTCATCCGGATCTGGACCCGGATATACCCTGATTCGGGTTCGAGATCTTCATTTTAGTCAGAGTTCAGTCACTTCAGTGTAGCATTGATATTATTTTTAATGGCAAAAATGAAAACAAAAAACCTTGTTTAGCATTGCCATTGATATTACTTTTAATGAAAAATTTTGAAGATTTTTAGGCTTGATATTCCATAAGATTAAATCACATCTTTATATGTTTCCATGAAGCCACCATGTCAGATTCAAGCTCTCCTCCAATTCTAGAAATAGCATAGCACCAGAAAATCATCTCTATGATATGTTAACCCATTTATGGAGATAAATTTGACAAAATTCATTAAAAAGTTGACGGCAGCATCAACCATTACGGAAGATTATTGAATTGTTTAATCATCTCATAAAAAAATGTCATCATTTCAACTACAAAATCACTGCCGCAGAGGTACTCTGAGTAATCACAAGTGCAATGAAAGAAAAGTAGAGGTGAACATGATAACAACACCTCGACTTCCAGAGGTTTGACCATAAAAGTTCAGTTTCTTGATCACCTTGGCATATGATGAGTTGATGACTGATGTGAGAACTGAGAACTGAGAGTGAGAGCAGAGAGTCTGAGAAGAGAGGGATGATTCGGATGAAGATGAAGATGATGTGATGAAGGCGATGAAGTTGTGAGAGAGAGTGTGAAATCGCAATGAAAAGATAAGATTAGGGATTTTTAGGATTCTTTACCTTTTATATTTTACTTTTTTTTATTTTTTAATTAACCGGGTCCCGAGTACCAGTGTCTGGAATCTTCCAGTCATGTATCCGGACCCGGTTATGTCCGGGTCTTTAAAATAAAGACCCGGGTTTGCAAAAAAATTTACGAACCTGGGTATTTCAGCACTCGGGTCCTTCCGGGTCAGATCCAGATCTTTTTGTCACCCCTAACTGTATGTGTAAATATATGGCCTGTTTTGGGGTTATGATGATGCTAAGGAAATATTATTATGAAACGGTGTTAAAGAATATTATTATGGAAATAATATTAAGAAAATATTATCTTTTTATTATCTAATAAAGTATCAGACATCAGGTTCTGACTCATCTAGTTTCATTCTCTCCGATTTTCATCTAGTTTCACTCTCTCCGATTCTCATCGACGCGTGGGGGATCACGGCTACCATAATTACGTGAACCTAACACGCCTCATTGCCTACTACTACCTTGCCCATCGCCAACCTGCAACTTCACCTAACAAATCCATCACAACATAGTGACGTTCACTATCAATTGCACATTCCACCAACACTCACATCCTCCAACGACCAAATCCAAGGTCATCACACCTTCATGTGCACAATAGCAGCAACATTTCCCTCAAGTCAGTAGCTCTGTTTTGTGGTTCATTCAATTGCTTCGTTGGAGTCAACTGCCTTGTGACGTATCCTTTTGGCCTATCTCTCTCTGCGTTTTGAGCTCGTCTCTCCTATTCATTAATGCTGCAATAGAAGCCATCAATGGTTTGGAACTTGCAAGTTTCAGTTCAAAGCCTCGTAATTGCACCAACATTGTCGTTTTCAATGTCATTTTGTGTTAGTTTTACATACATTGCTCTCCCTATCGGACATCGGCTCCCCATCAAGATTTCACTCTCTCTCGGCTTCGGCTCTCTATAAGAATTTTACTCCCTCTCAAGCTTCGAATCTCTATCGGGATTTCACTCCCTCTCATACTTTGACTCTCTCTCGAGCTTCGGCTTTCTCTCGGGCTTCAGTTCTCTGTCGGGATTTCACTTCCACTCGGACTTCGGCTCTTTCTTGGGCTTCGGGTCTCTGTCGGGATCTTACTCCCTCTCGAGCATCAACTATTTCTCGGGCTTTGGATCTCTCAGGCTTCGGCACCATCTCGAGATTTCACTCCCTCTCAGGCATCGACTCTCTCATGACTTCGGCTCTCTCTCGAGCTTCGGCTTTGTCGGGATTTCACTCTCTCTTGGGCATCGGCTCTCTCTCTCGGCTTCGGCTCCCTCTCAGGTTTCAACTCTCTCAAGCTTCAACACCTTCTCGGGATTTCAATCCATTTCGGGATTTGGTTTATTCTTATGCTTCGGCTCTCTTTTAAGGCTTCGTAGGTTAAAGCTCTCTCTTGGTTCGGCTCCCCTTTCGAGCTTCGTAGGTTAAAGCTCATCAATTATCTCAAAGTTTTCAGCCTCCAAGTTTCAATATTTCCAATTTCAGAACTCCGATATCCGATTTCAAGAAGCAAACTCAAGCCAATTCCTTCGTTACCAGCTTGAATTTGAAGGGGGTATTGAGGAAATATTATTTTAGAAACGATGTTAAGGAATATTATTATGTAAACAATATTAATGAAATATTATCTCTTTATTATGGAATCAATCTCCATGATAGAATTCCTTGTAGGGGTGAGCAAATCCGGTTTCGGTTCCGGTTCCGGTTCCGCGTAGAGCTGGAACTTACCCGGAAAAAATTGACTCCTAACTATGTGGGACTGGAACCTACCCTATTAAATAGGGTACCCTACTAATTGGTTCATATTCGGTTCCGCGTGGAATCAGTACCTACCCAATTAAAAAGGGTACCCTATTAATCGGTTCCAATTTAGTTCCGCGTGGAACCGAATCCTGCCCAATTAAATAGGGTACTCTATTAATCAGTTCCAATTCAATTTCGGTCCGGTTTTGATTTATCCTATTTATTTTTTTACTATCAAACTTTGAAAATATAATTATTTCTCACACTTGAATATTACATAATATTCTTAGCAACTGTCTATACAGAAATAAAACAATAAATAAAACTTCATATTGCATAATATTTTTGACTCAATACATAATATTCTTGTACGAAGTGTATAGGTTTAAATTGGGTTATGAAATTGGATTTTAACTGGGTTATGAAATTGAGTTTTAAACTGATTATGAAATTGAGTTTAAATTGGGCTTTAATTTAGGTTATGAAATTGGGTTTTAAAACTGGTTATGAAATTGGGTTTTAATTTGTTTACGAAATTAGTTCTAAATTCAGTTTCCAAAATAAGTTATGATCCGATTCCGATTCCGTCCTTGACAAAACCGAAACCGGACCCTTTAAATTCCATTATTCCATTTTAGAACCTGAAACTGGTCCGGTTCCATCTGGTTCCGATTCCAAACCCAAAAAGCTGGTTCGGTTCCAACTGGTTTCAGATAGAACTGGAACCGGTGCTTAGCCCTAATTCTTAGTATCCTTATGTTTGTAATTTTATTATATTTCTCTATTATATGAAGATTTCATATATTTATTATTATTGTACATAATTATAAGATTCATTTTCTATTTTGGTTTTCTATATAGCCTCTATAAAGACTCTTACCATTGTAAATATAATACAAAGTGTAATTTTTTCATTATCAAACTAATGAATTGATGATCATCAGAGAATCTTAGGTAGTTTGTATGTGATTATTGCAATGGGAAGTAAAGCAACTACTGTTCTACCAATCACTAAGATGTTACATTTATGTAATTGTTTGGGCAAATGATGTTAAAGCGCATCGGTGAACGAAATCGACTTTTAAAATATTTTTAATTCTGCTAAATTATTAGATATCAATGTTAGTGTCTCTAAGACATGCCCAAGATCCTAAACATGATTATTGTGTGAATTATCAAGTAGAGTTGCGGAAAAAACTTACATTGATTTTGGGTGAAATTCGAAATTTCACTTGATGGATGAAGCTACATGATTATTGTGTGAATTATCAATTAGAGTTGCGGAAAAAACTTAAATTGATTTTGGGTGAAAATCGAAATTTCACTTGATGGATGGAGCTCCAAGCTTTGATATGTTGTTTCTAACTCTTGGGTGAGTTTCCCTATCACCTTGATTCAACTCTCCAAGTGCTAGCTTGCAAGAAATTTTGAACCAAAAATTTCTCTAAGGATAAGAGAAAGTCACGACATTGGAGGGAGAAGAGAGAAAAAATTGTGTTGTGTCCACTTTCCAAAAAATTATGTTGTGTCCACTTTCCAAAAGTTGGTAGTTGTGAGATTAAATGATGCCTTAAATATTTGCCAACTACTTCCATCAAATAGTGATAAGTGATGTAAGTCATGGGTCCCACCTATTTAAATTCCAAATTTAAGTTGGCTCACACAACTATATTTTGAGCCCGGGTTCGTTTAATCCGATTAAACGAATTTTCCGTCGCTAAATAATTAAATCCAATTTAATTAAATAATTATGCCTCACAAAATTATTACGAAAGTCATTTACGAATTAATTTTAAATTAATTTGTTCGCTTGAATTAAAATCCAATTTTAATCTCGTATTGAAATCCAATTTCAATTAATATATCCGATATATTATTTTATCCCAAATAAATAAATTAAATAGAAAAATCCAATTTAACTATTAAATTTATTTTATCGATTAATTCCAAATTAATCGCACTCTCTCTTCAATACGAATTAATCCCAGATTAATTCTTGCCACAATTAATCCCAGATTAATTTTCTCTCTTAATTAATCCCAGATTAATTCTATTCGAGTCAAATGTCATTGGTGAATCTTTGGGAAGCGACCAAAGAGATTCCCAGATATGTTGGCAGTAAATACGGTCATCAGACTATCCGAACACGTGCGTACACCGATTAACAAGACATAGTTGGCTTCTAACAAAGCATCGTGCCTACCCAATTCTCCAGAAATATCCTCCGAGGAATATAATCTGTATTAGGTGTAGTAATACAATGTAATGCGTAATACGATCCAATATCGGATGTCACATGCTAGGCCTAGGGTTGGCGCTGTGTCGTACGAAGCATATGTCGGATCCCGCGTAACTAGTCTATGTAATTGATAATCATGACCTAGTCATACAATCCCGATAGCTATAGCATTTAAGAGTACTAGTATCATATCTTGCGTGACAATCATCTCATCTCCATATAACTGAAGTGATATTCTCATCTTGACATCACATCCAATACACAATGATTCTCAGTAAACCCAGCAGAGGCGTACATAAAACCTATTAAAGCTCCAGACGACCAATACCAAAGGAAACTGATTGTCGCAAGTAATAGCGATGCAAGTCTCAGGTTAAAGATCACATACACATACTTTGATTCGGATTCCCATAGACACATAGTCATACTACCAATTAGACTTTGAGGGGGTCTATCCAGAGCGAAGCTGTTCCTGGTCCAACGGCTAACAGAACCTCTTATCACACTTGCATAAGTATCCAATACCTAAATATATGAGAACTATATCATTAAGCTTCCATAATGCGGACAAGTATAATACTAGTCTATTCCATATAATCGATGTCCAGTCTCGATAATACTACGACTATGGATATTTAATGATTAAACCGTTTGTGGATTAATGTTGTCTCATATCTTATTAATCTGATTTAACCATAAGGACTTTTATCATTATATATATCTAAGTAATTCAATTACAATAATGATAAAATAGCAATTTCCTTTTGTCACATAATTAATTTGTACAAAAACACCATGTTCTTTACAAATAGTGATGCTATGTGTCATAATTATCCAACAATCTCCCACTTGGCTCATAGCCAATCACTCAAATATCTAATACCTGAACTATGTACATATCGCTCAAACTTTTGCTGAGAAATGGCTTTCGTAAGCGGATCTGTAATGTTTTCATCTGATGCGATCTTCTCGATCTTCACATCGCCACGATGTATGATCTCACGAATCAGATGAAACCGTCGAAGTACATGTTTGGACCGTTGATAAGACCGTGGTTCCTTAGCCTGTGTTATAGCCCCATTATTTTCACAATACAAAGGTACGAGCTCAGCTGCTAACAGAATTACTCCTAATCCAATTAGGAATTTACGGATCCAAACTGCTTCTTTTGCTGCCTCAGCTGCATCAATATATTCCGCTTCTGTTGTTGAATCATCAACAGTCTCTTGCTTGGAAGATTTCCAGCTCATTGCTCAGTTGTTCAAAAAATATGTACCCTGATTGCGACTTACAGTCGTCTTTATTGGTTTGGAAACTTGCATCGGCGAACCCAGTCACCTCAAGTTCTCCATCCCCATATACTAAGAAAGCATCCTTAGTTCGTCTAAGATACTTAATGATGTTCTTTACCGTAATCCAGTGACCATCACCTGGATCGCCCTGATAGCGACTGCATATGCTCAAAGCATAAGAGACATCAGGTCGCGTATATATCATGGCGTACATGATCGATCCGACTACGGAAGCATACGGGATCTGAATCATTGCATCTCTCTCATCTTGAGTTTTAGGACACATATCCTTAGATAGAGAGACGCCATATGACACTGGAAGCAGCCCCCTCTTGGACTGATCCATGTTGAATCTCTTCAACACTTTGTCAATATACGAGCTCTAGGAGAGTCCAAGTAGCTTTCTAGGTCTATCCCGGTAGATCCGTCTTCCCAGAATAAATGCTGCTTCTCTCAGGTCTTTCATGGAGAATTTTAATGAAAGTCACGCTTTCACCGATTGTAGCATGGGAATGTCATTGCCAAGAAGTAATACATCATCAACGTATAGGACAATGAATGTCAGTGCGCTCCCACTAACCTTCTTATATACACAAGAATCATCTTCGTTTTGAATGAAACCATATTCTTTTATGATATCATCAAAATGTTGGTTCCAAAAACGCGATGTTTGCTTCAATCCATAAATGGATCGATTTAACTTGCAAACCTTGTTTGCAAGTTTTAGCACGACAAAATCGTCAGGCTGTTGCATATAAACATCCTCCAAAAGGTTTCCATTGAGGAAAGCGATTTTGATGTCCATTTGCCATATTTCATAATCGAAATATGCAGTAATAGCAAGCATTATCCGAATGGATTTCATCATGGAAACAGGTGAAAAAGTTTCATTATAATCGACACCATGTCGTTGACGATACTCTTTCGCTACAAGCCTAGCTTTGTACGTTTGTATGTTGCCTTCCATGTCCGTCTTCCTTTTGAAGACCCATTTACAACCAATAGGCTTAATGCCTTCTGGTGCATCAACCAGTGTCCAAACTTGGTTGGTATACATGGAATCCATTTCGGACTTCATGGCCTTTTGCCATAAAACGGAGTCGATACCTTGTATCGCTTCCTCATACGTAGCCGGTTCATCTTCCTTAATAAGATTGATGTCTACATGAGGTGAGATCAGAAACACATACCTCTCAGGTTGTTTTCTTACTCTTTCCAACTTACGTGGTTCTTGTGTATTAGAAGATTGTGGAATAGTCTCATCCCTGATGAACTGTTCGTGTTCCGTGATGGGGTCGGTGCCAGGAATAGTATCACTCCGATTTTCATCGAGTTCTACTTTCTTCCCACTTATCACTGCATCTATGAATTCCTTTTCAAGGAAAACTGCATGAAGAAAAACAAATACTTTGTTCTCTTATGGGTTGTAGAAGTAATATCATTTGATTTTCATCGAGTTCTACTTTCTTCCCACTTATCACTGCATCTATGAATTCATTTTCAAGGAAAACTGCATGAAGAAAAACAATATTTTGTTCTCTTGTGGGTGGTAGAAGTAATATCACTTGGTTTCCCTATGATAACCTACAAATAGGCACTTATCCGATTCGGGTTCTAGTTTGGTACCATCCAAACGTTTAACATATGCCCAGCATTCCCAAATCCTCAGGAATGAGAAACTCGGTTTCTTTCTTGTCCATATCTCATACGGAGTCTGTCCAACAGACTTTGATGGAACCTTATTCAAAATAAGTATTGCATTGTTCAATGCATATCTCCAGAAGGAAATCGGTTGCTCGGTGCGACTCATCATTGACCTTACCATGTCCAACAAAGTTCGGTTTCTCCGTTCGAACACACCGTTCAATTGAGGTGTTCCGGGAGGAGTCCAATGTGAAAGACTACCATATTCTTTCAAGTAATCTTGAAACCCATTGCTTAAGTATTCTCCACTACGATCCGACCGTAATGTTTTAATATTTTTACCAGTCTGTTTTTCTACTTCGTGTCGAAACTCTTTGAATTTCTCAAAAGTTTCCGACTTGTGTTTCATAAGATACACATAACCATAACGCGATGCATCATCCGTAAAGGTTACGAAGTATTCATATCCACCTCTAGCCTGGCTAGACATGGGCCCGCATACGTCACTATGAACGAGGGCTAACAGCTCAATGGCACGTACACCTTTACCATTAAAATGTGTTTTAGGCATTTTACCTAAAAAACAAGATTAGCATACATCATATGAATTATGATCAAATCCGTCCAAGTATTCATTCTTCAAAAGAGTGGATATACGAGTCTTGTTAATGTGTCCCAAATGACAATGCCACAAATAAGTCTCATCTTTGTTACTCAATTTGAGCCTTTTATTTTTCATGTTATATGTTTGAGATTCATTTATATTCAAATTATAAAGATCATTATTAGCATCTGATGTACATATCAAAATATCATATTTATATACAAAACACCTAGTATTCCGGAATACAAAGGTATACCCACATCGGGTCAAACTAGATACATATATGATGTTCCTAGTCAAACTAGGTACAAAATAACAGTCACCTAATGTAATTACATGCCCCGAAGGCAGATTCAAAACATAGGTGCCAACAGCCAAAACAGCGACTCTCGTCCCGTTTCCGACTCGTAGGTCGATCTCACCTGAAGCCAGTCTCCTGCTAATCTGCAAATCTTGCACATCAGTACATTGTGAATACCACATCCAGTATCAAAAATCCAATTTTGAAAACCAGTAGTGGACATGTTTATTTCAATAACAAACATACCTGAAGCCGGAGCCTTGCCCGCCTTCACTTCCTTCAAGTTCGCCTTGTACTTACGGCAGTCACGCTTCCAGTGACCCTGTTTGCCACCGTATAGGCAGACGTCTTGGGATATGTCATTTGTCTTCCCATAAGACTATGACGATTTAGCCTTGCCCTTTTTCTTCTTTTTCTTCACACCCCCAGAAGCCTTCGGCCAAGCCTTGGCTTTCTGGGATGTCGAAGTAAGATGCGCCTCACGCTTCTTGCCCTTCAGAAGCTCTGGCTCTACCTCTTTCAGCATCGTCATTAACTCTCCAAGAGTCTTTTCTTGGTTTATCATATTATAGTTCATGACGAACCCGCCCCAACAGTCGGGCAGAGACTGTAAGATCAAATCTATGGAAGTCTCAGCCTCGAAGGTAATGCCCAGCTGACCTAGCTATTCGATGTCAGCAATCATCTGCGACACGTAGTGTTCGACATATGTACCTTCTGACATACACGAGCGAAAGAGCTTCTTCTGCAATTTGTACTTATGAGATCTAAGATTAGATATGTGAAGATCCTTCAATTTTAACATCATGTTACAAGGATCCAATCCTTTGTTCTGACGATGAAATTGATGAGTCATTGCAGTAAGCATGACAGATTGAGCAGTAAAGTTATCATCACGATGAGTCTTCCAAAGTTCATGCTCTACTGTTTGCTAAAGTCGGGGCTCAGGCCCGAGAGGTCTCTCTATAACCTATAGTAACTTCTCAGCTCTTAGGACTATCTTGAGATTCATTTCCCAATCTGGAAAATTTACGCCGTTAAAGACATTCTCGCCCATGATTATGACTCTAACGCTAATCTTTCCAACCATCTTGATTGCTATTATCCAACTATCCAACCAACGATTTCGGGTACACTCAAAATACAATGGTTACTATAGTCCAACTATATAACCAACTACAAGTGGAGTAGTGTCTTGTACAGTCTAACTGTTCAAAGAAAACAATAAAATAAATATTAGTCCAACTAATATATATATATAACGAGATATAATAATAAAAGAGCGCGCATTTTAGCGAGTATTAAACAAAATTGTAAATTTAATACTAGCCTCATACTATTTTATTGCGAGCCTCTAACCCTCTGTTGAGTACTCGGGAAACCTAATTTCCTAGTGGGCTAGGATCCCGTTAAATAATACATAATCTTGACTTTGGCCAAGAAGCGGTATAAAACTTAACTAGGTAGATCTCTAAGATCAATTGGATCTCATCCAATTCCTAGATCCGGTAGGTGGACCTTCAAGTCCAAAACATATATCCAATATATTTCCTAACCTGTTTGTAACATCCCGCTACCGGAGATTCTACCGGCAGGCGATAGGTTGTCCTATCACCATAAGCCTCTAGCTAACTTTCATGCATGACTCATAATTATGCAATGTAATGCAATCTATATGGCCCAAACACATAATATGACACTAAAATGATGAACTCATGACACAATACAATTGGACTCCATGCCCGAAAATGCATATGAACAAAAACTTTTACAACGTAACTTATACAACTTAAGTTCTTAATAACTAAACATATACTCCCAAGACCTGGTGACTGGCTGACTGTAACTCTGCTATCCGGCTTCCCAAAATCTGATATATGTGGTTGACCAATCAGGTCACCAACTTGCAAAACTCAAACACTGTTGGAAAGTGAGTCATAAGACTCAGTAAGTAACTATGCTCATACCTTGAGCGTCAAACACACACAAAGTCTGAATTCCGTTTTTGTGCTAACCTGAGTTGTCTATGTGACCATGCAATTATGTATTAGGTCTGAGCTAACTATCTAGTTTCTATCCATTTATAAACATATTACTTGTTATTGATCTTTTTATCTGATCGCTCACATACTTTAAATTTTGTTTATCGTTTATAGTTTTAAACATCTTAATATATACATCAAGTTTCTATGTCACTGTCAACTATGTCAAAACCCAATCATGCTTTCATTGCGCTACTCTGATATCATTTTTCCATCATGTACACTCGATGCCAATCAAGATCTGACAATTAATAAAACTTCTTACTTGCACTTTCTTGAAATATCATCAAATCAGTATAATACAATACTCTTTCTATCGACCTTTAATACACTATTATCAACCATGCATACATATATATAATCATATTATCATGTACTAGTGTTTTACAAAATGTTCATTATGTGTAACCATTCGACACGTACAAACATTAACCATATATATATGCATCTAAAGGTAATCATGTTATAATGCATTAACATCAACTATATGTATCTCAGATGATTACTAGAATATATGATTCATATGCATGACTTGTAAACTATATTCTACTTTAACATGCTATGCTTTTAAAAAATGCTTTTTGAAAATTTTCTGAAAATTCTTTGTTGAAAACTTTACTTATCTTTTTCTTTCTGAAAAAAAACCATTAAACTTAAAGCTTTTCTGAAAACTCTCTTGAAACTCATACTTTTCTTATATCTGAAAACATTTTATGAAAACCTTCTGAAAAAGATATCTCTGTTATTGTAGAAAAATTGGACGCATTGGGGTGGTACGTATCGCCGTCCCCCCATGTGCCTAACTGGGCTAGAAGTGCAAATCCATGACTTTGGGGCGTTACGTATCGCCGTCCCCAAAAGCATGTCACTACTGCCTCTGAAACTGGTGGTCTTGGGCAATGTTTAAAAATACGGGGCGGCGCCTCGAGGCGGCCGGCCATTGAGGCGCGAGGCGGACCTCCTCGAGGCGGTGAGGCGGGCGCCTCGATCCGAAAATCGGAAAAACAATCCAAAATACATTCATTTCTTCATAATTCATAGTATGTTAAAAAAACTATTGATAAGTAATCCAAAATACATTACTTTCTTCATAATTCATAGTATGTTCAAAAAATTATTGATAAATAATCCCTAAATAAGCTATCATTAGTGTCTAGCGGCATGAAGCTTGGGTCAAAATCTATGTCATCATCAGATGGGTCATCATCCAAAGAACCTCCTTCACTTGTATTGTCTTCATCCATTAATTGTGGAGCTTTCCCTTTCCCAAACAAATAACATAAAGTCGTATTATTTTTTAATTTGATTATATAAATTGCATTATTTGTACAAGATTAACTTACTTTGGTCTCTGCTCCTTTTTTGTGCAAGTGCTCTACTGCCACTCAGTTGTTCAATGGAACGACGATGTTTGGAAGCCCAAAACGTCGTCGTTTCATTTTAGAAAATTTAAAAAAAAAAAAAAAAAAAAACCTTTGCTGGTGAGGCGGCCGCCTCAGGCCGCCTCACCAGCAGAGAGGCGGGCGCCTCAGAAAAACCGCATAATGCGGCCGCCTCGAGGAGCCGTCGCCGCGAGGCGGCGAGGCGGCGCCTCGAGGCGGCCGCCTCAACCGTTTTTTTTAAACACTGGTCTTGGGGCGTTACATATCGATGTCCCCTAAGCCACAATCTAGAACTGGGGGTGCGGATCTATGCTACCACCCAAGCTCTGAACTAGAGTCCAGGTACACGAACCTATGCCGTCATCCTGGCTCTGAAACTAGGATCTAGGGGCGTTACGTATCGCCGTCCCCCTAGTCCTCTACATGTGCACATGTCCTTTGTCCCTCAATTCCATCCTGTCTCAAGTTGCATACTGGGGTGAGTTCTTACCTCATGCCCCGAAAATCATAAAAACATATTTCATATTTCAAAACTATAAGAAACATTTTCTGAAATACATTTCTTTCAAAAGCATCTGAGACTTTTCTTTAAAACACTTTGAATTTCAAAAACATTCTTAACTTTAACTCAACTTCTGAAAATCATAACACACAAATATGCATATACATTTCTTATATACTTATCTTTATGTTATCATACATTTAGATGCATATGTCCATACATTCCTATAAATTAATGACATGTGAATCCTACTTTTTTCCTGCTTCCACCTTTAACTATCTTATGTTCTGTATACTTACTCTATTCTTAATATACTTTGCATGCAGCAACCAAGTTCATTTAGATTAAAAATTGTCACAATCTTATAAACATATGCAGTCTAATGTGTCATACACACATACTATCATATATTCATGCTTAAACTATTAGACTTTATTTCTATAAAAATATTCACCTGCAGCTAACTCATATCATTACTCACACATCTCAATATTCTTATAATATATATCACTAATCATATATATATATATATATATATATATTAATTTGTCTTGCATATTCTCACAAATGTTAAAACCTATGTATATACTTAATCAAACACTTATATACTTATATGAACAATCATACTTTACCATCTCATAAGGCTATATACATTGTTACTTTCACAATTTTTAACCTATTACTATTATGATTCAATACGCATATAATCAATATCATTACCAAATACACAACTTACGTACCACACTTCACATTCAAAAACTATAAACATTGCCAAATAAACATCTCATATTTCGTCATATCATGCTATTACCTAAACTTGCATTCGTACTCAATATTCGAATTTACTTAGCTATTTTCTGCAATATGTTCATTATGTGCTATTACTCCAAACTCCATAATTCATGCTTATACACATATGTGAAACCCTGTTATTATATCATTTTATGCACATAAAATCAAATTATGAATTCTTAACTTATCTACCATGTTGAATACCCAATGTGCAGATAAAGGGGGCTGAAGGGTAGCTGCTAGAAATGTAAATTCATACCTTGTACTTAAATAGGTCCTTAGATTTAGGCTAGAGTAAAGAAGAAAGTTTTACTATCTAATTCGCTCAAGTTATATATTGTTTGGTGCAGACTGAACTACAATCTTGCCCAGTGCGTCTGTATTTGCACTCAATTTCATTACATCATATCAAAACCATCTTAATTGAACAATTACCAAATTATTTCATTTCCTAATCATTTGAAGATTAAAAATGGTGTATAGACAGTCGTAATAGTAAGCAGAAACTACAATCTATGGAACAAACACATCATGAAATTCACTTGGAATAGAATAAGTTTACAAATACCATAGCCTATATCCAATAACAAGTAATATTGATAGAAAACAACTAAACTTACCAATGATATATCATTCTATCATAATTCTCAAAAACACTCTAATAAGCATCTATATATAGTTCCTTCCAAGTTCTTGAATAATCAAAAATTTCAGTCAGCATCCTGTTATCATTACTAACAGACAAGAAGCATCTAGAAATCCCCAAATTCTAGGGTTATTGCCGATTCTCCCTAAATTCAATTCTTTAGTCTAATTAATTTCTTTCAATTTCATACATAAGCCAAACCTAATTTACTCTAGTATGCTTCTAATCATATCATTCATTCAATTCTTTATTTTCTTAACATACCCCAAACTCAAGGAAATCACTGCCATAGAATATTTACCATTTGCATCCATGACCAAAATCAGAATTTCAAATCTGGAATCCCTCATATTCTTCTTCTTCTCGCTCTGCCTCTCTCATCTCTGTCTCTCGGTTTCTCTCTCTCTCGGTCCAGCCACTGCTCTCTCCCTTCGCTGCTTCTTCTCTCAATTCAGGTGCTGAGGATGTGACGGAGGCTCGCCGGCGGCCAAAGACAAGGCCGAACGTGGCCGACATTTCTCTCTTCCCTCTCTCTCTTCCTCTCTCTCTTCCTCTCTCTCTTCCTCTCTCTCTTCCTCTCGGTCTTTCTCCCTCTTTCTCTCTCGATCCCTCTTCTCTCCTCTGTTTTTGTTTTTCTTTCCGCGTGTGTATATTGTGTGTGTGTGTATAAGATACACGTGTGTGTGTAAGCTACATGTGTGTGTATGTGTATAGAATTATCTAGTTTCTTTTTCTTTTTCTTTTTTGCACTTATATGGCAAATCTCATTTGGTTCCTCAAGTTTAGTTATTATTGTCTTATAATTAATTTTGTGAAAAAGTTTCCGTTTTACTATTAAAATAAACCTTGTGCTCGGACGCTACCTCACACGCTAAAAATAAAATTCAAATAAACACGTTAAAATAATCCGGGATATTACACTGTTTCCTCTAAATCAACTAAGCATTGGTTTTGGCTCAACAAGCTTAATGATTCCAGTTAAGCGCGACCCATTGATAGTGGGAAAGCTTCGTAATCCACGTCGATGTACAGAAGTGACCTTGGCTTTGGCCAACAAGTCACAACTGCCCAAGACATGCGATGTTTAACAAAGCTTTCATGGTTCAAACACATCCGCGATGGGCAATGATCTTGACTTTGGCCAACAAATCAAAGCCAATCTTGGATCTTGAGAGAGAACTACTCAATGGAAGGAAAAACGCTTAATATAAAAGTGAGGGTGTTTTTCGTAAATTGGCAACCAATTTATTATATTTGATTAGGTATCATCATACACCTTAAACATGCATTCTAAAAGCATAATAAGGCGCGATAAAATTATTAATGATATGCGGATGGATATTCACAAATTTGTTCCTAGAACAAATCTCTCTATTGCCTCTCTCCCGCTAGCACTTTACATTCTTCTACCCAATTACATAATACTATAAGAGACCACATTTACATTGAGGGAATTGGTGAAAAGAGAAATGCAATAAGATAAGGAGGTGATAGGCTGGACACGCAGGTCCAATTTCAAATAAATATCATATTTACAACAATTTCCAAAATCCCCCCACCCAACTAATATCCATCTGATATACATTATTCAAAAAATACATCCAAGTATTCACACATTGCATGTTTTCAATCAATCTAATCCAATTAATTAATCTTTAATTAATGACCATCCAATGTTCATACAACGATTTGATTTGCGCGAGTCCAACTCGTTTAAGAATAAATACTCAAAGTAAGTATTCTTGAATTATATCGAACTATAATTTTAAATTCAATTTAAATTGTATTCAATACTAATTCATGTTTAAGTCCAAATTAAACAATTACACTTATAATAATGTCTTTTTAGACTTGGATTCCTAATCCAATCCAAATGGGTCTCAAAGACCCAATTAACATCCAATACCAATTCAATTAAGTCCAATGGGCTTTTAATTAATTCTTTAGGCATGGACTTTGGTCATTATGGATCAAACCCAAAATTCCAAGGCCCATTTAGGAATCATCTTATGCCAAAAATCAATTTTGGCCCATTAGGCCCAATAAAATAATAAAAGGCCCAAAGTCATATTTTGGACTTTTATGGAAATGGTTTAGGCCCAATTGTATCCAACCCAATTGTCCAAAACCATACTTGGCCCAACCAAGCCCATTAGCCCAAATACAACAAAATTAGATTAATATATTATTCCAAATATCACATTAATCCAATTAAAGTGTAATTAACACAACTAATTAATTAATCTAATATTTCCAAAACATTAATTAATCTAATTAATCATGCTTAATCATTTCAATTCATGTCCAACATAAATTGAAGCAAAATCAATTCTTCCAACAACATGCATCTCACGGAAATAGCAAGAAAATAACATTCAATTTTCATTTCAATCCAATTAAATCAACAATTAGCATTTATTTCATGCTTATAACACATCCAAGTGTCTAATTTCAAAAAAAAAAAATCACCATGAGTATATCTAGGGTTAATATTCGGCCAAGTGAAAGATTTAGGGAAATTTTGATCTAATCAATTTTCTCAAATCCAACAATGCATAACTCTAAGTCATCATCATCTAACATCAACCAAACAATCAATTTTGAATTTACATGCTCCAAGCATAAAATCCCCAAATTAAAGTTCATAAATCCTAGATTTCAAATCAAGTTTAGATGGCTCTGATAACATTGTTAGTATCTCTAAGACATGTCCAAGATCCTAAACATGATTATTGTGTGAATTATCAAGTAGAGTTGCGGAAAAAACTTACATCGATTTTGGGTGAAATTTGAAATTTCACTTGATGGATGAAGCTCCAAGCTTTGATATGTTGTTTCTAACTCTTGGTTGAGTTTCCCTATCACCTTGATTCAACTCTCCAAGTGCTAGCTTGTAAGAAATTTTGAAGCAAAAATTTATCTAATGAGAAGAGGAGGTCACGGCATTGGAGGGAGTAGAGAGAAAAAATTGTGTTTTGTCCACTTTCCAAAAGTTGGTAGTTGTGAGATTAAATGATGCCTTAAATATTTGCCAACTACTTCCATCAAATAGTGACAAGTATTGTAAGTCATGGGTCTCACCCATTTAAATTCCAAATTTAAGTTGGCTCACACAACTAGACTTTGGGCTCGGGTTCGTTTAATCCGATTAAATGAATTTTCCGTCGCTAAATAATTAAATCCAATTTAATTAATTAATTATGCCTCGCAAAATTATTACGAAAGTCGCTTACGAATTAATTCCAAATTAATTCGTTCGCTTGAATTAAAATCCAATTTTAATCTCGTATTGAAATCCAATTTCAATTAATATATCCGATATATTATTTTAGCCCAAATAAATAAATTAAATAGAAAAATCCAATTTAACTATTAAATTTATTTTATCGATTAATTCCAAATTAATCGTGCTCTCTCTTCTATACGAATTAATCCCAGATTAATTCTTGCCGTAATTAATCCCAGATTAATTTTCTCTCTCATAATTAATCCCGAATTAATTCTATTCGAGTCAAATATCATTGGTGAATCTTTGGGAAGCGACCCAAGAGATTCCTGGATATGGTGGCAGTACATACGGTCATTGGACTATCCGAACACGTGCGTACCTCGTACCACATTCTCACCGATTTACAAGACATGGTTGGCTTCTAGCAAAACACTGTGCCTACCCAATTCTCCAGAAATATCCTCCGAGGAATATTATATGTATCAGGCGTAGTAATACAATGTAATGTGTAATACGATCCAGTATCGGATGTCACATGTTAGGCCTAGGGCTGGTGTTGTGTCTGCCCCGTACGAAGGATATATCGGATCTCGCGTAACTAGTCTCTGTAATCGGATAATCATGACCTAGTCATACTATCCCGATAGCTGCAGCATTTTGGAGTACTAGTACCGTATGCTGCATGACCATCATCTCCATATGACTGAAGTGATACTCTCATTTTGACATCATATCCAATACACTACGATTCTTAGTAAACCCAGTAGAGGCGTACACAGAACCTATTAAAGCTCCAAACTACCAATACCAAAGTAAACTGATTGTCGCAAGTAATGGTGATGCAAGTCTCAGGTTAAAGATCACATACACCTACCTTGATTCGGATTCCCATAGACACATAGTCATACTACCAATGGGACTCCGAGGGTGTCTATCAAGAGCGAAGCTGTTCCTGGTCCAACGGCTAACAGAACATCTTATCACACTTGCATAAGTATCCAATACCTAAATATATGAGAACTATGTCGTTAAGCTTCCATAACGCGCACAAGTGTAATACTAGTATATTCTGCATTATCGATGTCCAGTCTCAATAATACTACGATTAGGGATATTTAATGATTAAACCGTTTGTGGATTAATATTGTCTCTTATCTTATTAATCCGATTTAACCATAAGGACTTTTATCATTATATATATCAAAGTAATCCAATTACAATAATGATAAAATAACAATTTCCTTTTGTCACATAGTTAATTTGTACAAAAACATCATGTTCTTTACAAATAGTGATGTTATGGGTCATAATTGTCCAACAATTAAATACATGTAATTTATATGTATTTACCCATATCACTCATTAATATCAAATATTGAAGTGTGATTATACATAAAGATTTGTGACAAAATTTCTGGAAACACTTTCGGCGGTTATACGTTAACTCATTATCGGTTCACCAAACCGACTAACCAGGATAACTAGACAACTGGATTATTCACAAAAATGGACCAGCCCACTGCTACAGTGACACGTTTACTATAGCAGTGGCCAATTATGGTAATTTCAATAAATTGTGGAAAATTCCCAAAACTCTATCAAAACGATTCCAAAAATTTTAAGAATTAATCTACACACTACACGCACTGCTACAGTAGTTTGCGTTCTGTAGCAATGGCCAAAAATTCATAATTTCAGTAAATTATGATTTTGCCCCTATTGAGGTTTTTCGAGAAAAAAAATCCCAAAACGCTCCCGAATAATTCTGAAAATTCCGAAAATATTTTCTACACATTATCACAAATCCAATTTCATAAAAAATACTTCAATTTCATAAAATCAACACTTTTAAATTAATGATATATTTAAAAAATATTAACACCCTATTAATTCAAAATTCATGCAATTAACTAATCAAAAAATAACCAAGGAGAGTTACCACCACAAAGTCACTCTAGAACAATTTTAGGCCACTAGGGAGTGGCTCAAGCAATTCTAAAATGATAATTTTGGTCTCCTACACTCTAATTAGGTATAATTACACTAATTGGCCTAATTAATTTTACACATGCATATTTAGGTTAACTAATTTGGTTTCTACCATTCCATACACATCAAACAAGCATGGATTAAAGTTACATCTCATGTATCTAATTGTGAACTAATTGTAAGCAATTAACAACAGAAAGGATAATAGAAATTAACTTAATTTCCTTGCAAGCCTATTTTTATGCTCCCAAATAATCCATCTATGTTTCCAATTTGATGTTTGATTCAACCAAATTAAAAACCCTAATTTTAAGCTCTCTCTTGAACCTTTTCAAAACTTCTCAAACCAAACCAAAAATGAAAAATAATTTTTCACTTAATTTCCCATTTGGCCAAAATTTGGTTACATATTAGGGAAGGTATTTTGGTCATTTTGACACTAAATATACATGGCTAATATTAAGCCAAATACATGGCCAATATTTTGCCATTTAGCAAAGCTTAGCATATAAGTTTTTAATAATTAATTGATTAACTAACTTTTTAATTAATTAATATTAAAAGGAGTACATGAGTCAAACACATATTAATTACACCAAATAAAACTGAAATTATTTATTTATTAAATAATTAATTAATTTTAATTAATTAAATACATGTGTCAAAATTATAATGTATATATAATCAAATTATGTATAAAATATAAATACACATTAGATAGGAAAATACACAGTATTTGTAACGTTACGAATAATCAATATTATTCGTAATTAATTACATTAATGTTTTTTTACGTATAATTTATTAGTGAGATTCTCAGGTTTAGGTATATTTGTCACAGAACACATTCCGTGTCTATAATTTACCCACTCGTAAATTATGATGACCACAGATAATCGCGATGAACCATACAAGTCAAGTTGTAAACATATCATATAGTCATTTCATCATAAGCTATTCAAATTGTACCGGAGACATATATGAGATCGTCAAATCTCCACTAGTGTACAATTAATCTATGTGTCGCGATATATTCGTGATCTCTCAATCAATATTGGAAACTCAGTTCCAGAATGTACTCTGGCCAGAGATTTAACGATCACAAAGTGGATGCCTAAATCTCGTACATGGGACTGACGGATACTTTATGGATATATCACAAGATATCATGAGCATCGGTTCACGCCTAACTATTGGGTTCTAATAAACAAACTAAGATCATATTAAGCATAAAATTATGTGAATATGTAATGAAGTATAGCGGAAATATACTCACAATACTCGGTTGGATAGATGTGTAGAGTTTAAATTTTTTGCTTCCTTTGAAGTTTCTCCAAGCTCCTCCAATGTTGAGTGTCAAGCTCCAAGCTTTGAGAAAGGATTTCAAACTCTTAGGAAAGGTTTCCCTATCATCTTTGTATGATCTTTGATGTGCTAGCAATGGAGAATTTTGCAACAAAATTTCCCCTATTTCTTCCTTGTAACTCTCGGCCAAGCCAAGATTTTGGAGAGGAGAAAGCAAATGGCGTGAATGATAGAGAAGAGAGGAGAGATGAGTGAATGTGTTAAGTGTTATTTGACTTTCCAAAAATCAAATATTGATATACCAAAATCAAAGTTGGTAAAAGTCCATCACTTTACTAACTTGTGTGAAAAACAAGCCAACATCATATCACACTAACTTCAATCACAAAAAGTGATGAGAAAGACAAGTGATGTGACTTACGATGTGACATGTGGGCCCCACTTGAATTCAAAATCTGAGTGGGCCCGCAAACATATTTCGGGCTCGGGTTTGTTAATTCTGAATTAACGAACTTTCTGTTGCAACTTAATTAAATCAAATTTAATTAAATAATAATGTCTCGCAAAATTATTATTAAAGTTGCTCGCGAATTAATTATAAATTAATTCGTTCGCCCGGATTAAAATCTAATTTTAATTCCGTTATGAAATCTAATTTCATTTAATATATCAAATATATTATTTTATTGATTAATTCTAAATTAATCGTTCTCTCTCTTCTAGTTAAATTTTATCCCAGATAAAATCTTGCCGTAATTAATTCTAGATTCATATTCTCTCTCTTATAATTAATCCCAGATTAATTATGTTCGAGTCATACGTCATCGGTGAATCTTCGGGAAGCGACCCATGAGATCTCTGGATATGTTGGCAGTAAATCCGGTCGTCGGACTATCTGAACACGTGCGTATCTCGTACCACGTTCTTACCGATTTACGAGACATGTTTGGCTTCTAGCAAAGCGTCGTGCCTACCCAATTCTCCAGAAATATTCTTTAAGGAATATATAATTTATAACAGGCGTATTATACGTAGTATTGCGTATTACGATCCAGTATCTGATGTCATATGCAAGGCCTGGGGCTGGAATAGTGTATGCCTCGTACGAGGCATATATCGGATCACAAGCAACTAGTCTCTATAATCAGATAATCATGACCTTGTCATATTATCCCGATAGTTACAACATAATAAAGAACCAGTTTTCTATCCCTACGTGATCATCATCTCCATATGACTGAAGTGATACTTCCGTCTTGACATCACACCCAATACACTACGATTCTCAATAAACCCAGAAGAGGCGTACACAGAACCTGTTAAAGTCTCGGACGACCAAAACCAAAGCGTATTGATTGTCGCAAGTACTAGTGATGCAAGTCTCAGGTTAAGACCAAATACCCCTACCCTGAATCGGATTCCCATAGACACATAGTCATACTACCAATGAGATTCTGAGGGGTCTATCCAGAGCGAAGCTGTTTCCGTACCATCGGTAAACACAACCTCCTATCACTCTTGCATAAGTATCCAATACTTAAATATATGAGAACTATATTGTTACGCTTCCATAACACGCACAAGTGCAATACTAGTCTATTATGTATTATCGATGTCCAGTCTCGATAATACTACGACTAGGGATATTTAATGATTAAACCTTTGCGGATTGATATTGTCTTATATCTTATTAATTCGGAACTAATCATAAGGACTTTTATCATTTATATATATATATACAAGTAATCTATTATAAAATGATAAAATAGCAATTTTCATTGTCACATAGTTAATTTGTACAAAAACCACAATGTCTTTTACAAATAGTGACGTTATTCGTCATAATTGTCCAACAATCTCCCACTTGGCCTATAGCCAGTCACTCAAGCATCTAACACCTGAACTATGTACATGTCACTCAAACTTTTGCTAAGGAATAGCTTTCGTCAGCGGATCTGCAATGTTTTCTTCTGATGCGACCTTCTCGATCTTCACATCGCCACGATGTATGATCTCATGAATCAGATGGAAACGTGGAAGAACATGCTTGGATCGTTGATGAGACTGCGGTTCCTTAGCCTGCGCTATAGCCCCGTTATTGTCACAATACAATGGAACAGGCTCAACTGCTAACGGAACTACTTCTAATCTAATTAGGAATTTACGGATCCAAACTGCCTCTTTTGCTGCTTCAGCTGCAGTAATATATTCTGCTTCTGTTGTTGAATCGGCAACAGTCTCTTGCTTGGATGATTTCTAGCTTACTGCTCTGTTGTTCAAACAAAATATGTACTCAGATTGCGACATACAGTCGTCTTTATAGGTTTGGAAACTTGCATCGGTAAACCCAGTTACCTCAAGTTCTCCATCTACATAGATTAAGAAAGCATCCTTTGTTCATCTAAGATACTTAAGGATTCTTAACCGCCATCCAGTGACCATCACCTGGATCGGCCTAATAGCGACTACACATGCTCAAAGCATAGGAGACATCATGTTGCGTACATATCATGGTATACATGATCGATCCGACTATCGAAGCGAACAGGATCCAACTCATGTTGTCTCTCTAATCTTGAGTTTTAGGACACATGTCCTTAGATAGAGTGACACCATGTGACACTGGCAACAGTCTTCTCTTAGACTGTTCTATGTTGAATCTCTTCAACACTTTGTCAATATACGTGCTATGGGAGAGTCCAAGCAGCTTTTCTTAGATCTGTCCTGGTAGATCTTTATTCCTAGAATAAAGGCTGCTTCTCTCAGATCATTCATGGAGAATTTTAATGAAAACCAAGCTTTCACCGATTGTAGCATGGGAATGTCATTGCCAATAAGCAATACATCATCAACGTAAAGGACAATGAATGTCAGTGCGCTCCCACTAACCTTCTTATATACACAATGATCATCCTCGTTTTGAACGAAATCATATTCTTTTATGATCTCATCAAAATGTTGGTTCCAAGAACGCGATGCTTGCTTCAATCCATAAATGGATCGATTTAACTTGCAAACCTTGTTCGCATGTTTTGGTACGACAAAACCATCAGGCTGTTGCATATAAACATCCTCCAAAAGGTTTATGTTAAGGAAAACGGTTTGACGTCCATCTGCCATATCTCGTAATCGAAATATGCAGCAATAGCAAGCATTATCCGAATGGATTTAATCATGGTAACATGTGAAAAAGTTTCATCGTAATCGACACCATATCATTGACGATACGCCTCCACTACAAGCCTAGCTTTGTACGTTTGTATGTTGCCATCCATGTCGGTCTTCTTCTTGAAGAACCACTTGCAACCAATAGGGTTTATGCTTTCTGGTGCATTAACCAGTGTCCAAACTTGGTTGGTGTACATGGAATCCATTTCGGATTTCATGGCATCCTACCATAAACCGGAGTCGATACCTTGTATCGCTTCCTCATACGTAGCCGGTTCGTCTTCCTCAATAAGATTAAAATCCACATGAGGTGAGATCAGAAACCCATACCTCTCTGGTTATTTTATTACTTTCTCTGATCTACGTGTTTCTTGTGTATTCGAAGATTGTGGTACAGTCTCATCCCTGATGAACTGTTCATGTTCCGTTAAGGATTATGTGCCAGGAATAGTATCACTCCGATTTTCATCGAGTTCTACTTTCCTCCCACTAACCACTGCATTTAGGAATTCCTTCACAAGGAAAACCGCATGTAGAGCAACAAATACTTTGTTCTCTTATGGGTTGTAGAAGTAATATCTTTTTGTTCCCTAGGATAACCTACAAATATTTAACGTATGCCCAGCATCCCCAAATCTTCAGGAATGAGAAACCCGGCTTCTTTCCTGTCCATATCTCATACGGAGTTTGTTGAACAAACTTTGACGGAACCTTATTCAAAATAAGTATTGCACTGTTCAATGCATATTCCCAGAAGGAAATATGTAGCTATGTGCGACTCATCATCGACCTTACCATGTCTAACAAAGTTCGGTTTCTCCGTTCGGACACACCGTTTTATTGCGGTGTTCCGGGAGGAGTCCACTGTGAAAGAATAACATACTCTTTCAAGTAATCGAGAAACTCATTGCTCAAGTATTCTCCACCACGGTCCGACCGTAATATTTTAATACTTTTTCCGGTATATTTTTCTACTTCGTGTCGAAACTCTTTGAATTTCTCAAAGGTTTCCGACTTGTGTCTCATAAGATGCATCATCCGTAAAGGTTACGAAGTATTCATATCCACCTCTAGCCTGGCTAGACATGGGCCCATATACGTCACTATGAACGAGGGCTAACAGTTTGGTGGCACGTGCACATTTACTGCTAAAAGGTGTTTTAGGCATTTTGCCTAATAAACAAGATTCGCAGACGTCATATGAATTTTAATCAAATCCGTCCAAGTACCCACTCTTTGAAAGTGTGGATATGCGAGTCTTGTTAATGTGTCCCAGATGACAATGCCACATATAAGTTTCATCTTTGTTACTTAATTTAAGCCTTTTATTTGTTACATTATATGTTTGAGATTGATTTATATTCAAAATATAAAGATCATTATTCACATCAGCACTGGATATCTCCATATCATTTTTATACATAAAATACCTAGTGTTTCTAAAAACAAATGTATAGCCACATTGGATGAATTTGTACCAATAATCTTCGAATACACAAGAATCGCGCAAGTCGGAGAGAGTCGAAAACAACCTGTGAGGTATGGGTTTCTGATCTCACCTCGTAAAGATGTCAATCTTATTGAGGAACACGAACCGACTACGTATGAGGAAGTGATACAAGGTATCGACTCCCTATTATGGCAAAGTGCCATGAAGTCCAAAATGGATTCCATGTATTGACCGACGTAAAAACACGCATATAACGCAAGCGCACATATCGTTCAAGTAGTATAAAAAATATCGATCCCACGAGGACTTAATACCTAAGCTATTAATTTTATGAGGTCAATGATTACTAGTATCTAACAGGTTGTTTGATAGATTTGAAAAGGTGACGATTCTAAATTTAAAAATAAGTAAATAAAATTGTTCGAAAGTAGGTTTAAGAAAGTTCACTATTAAAAACTATCTAGGGTTGTGATTTCTTCCAATATCATTTTAAAGATGAAGTGGTTATCTTATAGTTGGATAAATATTGATTTATTAACCTGGAACACTAAATTATGTAAAAGCCTCTTCCGATGGTCAACTACAAATATCCAGTATAACCCAATTGAACCATATGTCTATGTCAACCAAATTACCTGGATTCATTAAGATTAAGTTCCAATTATGGCTACCCCCGCCCGACAGGTATATTCCTATCCTGTAAGGAATCTATTAAAGGGTTATCTATCCTCAAGGAAGATCGTGGGCTATTGAGTCTAAGATCTTAAACTTAAAATCCCTATGTCAAGTTCATTTTAAGTTTACCAGTTCAATTTTATTAATGGCCGGTTAATAAAAAGCATTAAGATTAAGACTCAATAATAAACCTTTATATTACCCAAACTATAATTTAACCCCTTATAAACCGGTGATATTGGATTTCATCACAACCCCAGATAACTAGCTTAGTTACGACACATATTTACGGGTAGTAAAAATTTAAATAAAATAAAAGACATAAAGTAAATTCTGAAAAGTAAAAAAAAGTAAAAAGTAAAAGTAAAAGTAAAAAGTAAAAGTAAAAAAAATAAAAGTAAATTACTGAAAGTAAATTGCTGAAAGTAAATTACTGAAATTAAATAAAGTAAAGTAAGTACAAAAAAGAAAATGCTGGGGGTTAGAGGATCAACTTTTATTCTAGTATTTTAGATATCTCCCTGAATATAATATATTAACTTTGCGTGATAATTACCAACCAGCCATATAGGCGGTATCCTGATTAAGTCAAATTAATAATTAATTACCAACCGACCAATCAGGCGGTATCCATACTTAGTCAAATTAAAACCAATTTATAATTAATTTCCAACCGGCCAATATAGCGGTATCCTCATTAAGTCAGATTTTAAATAGTTTATATTTTATATTTAAGAGAGATTAATCTAGATAGCAATAATAAAAGCTTTACCTTTTACCCCAGCAATGAGGAGGTAGCAAAGGGAGTTACCTCCTCATTGCTTGAAAAATAAAAACTGCAAAAGTAAAGAAAGAAAAGGTTTTGTGCGTAAAAGTAAATTGCGGAAAGTAAAAAACTGAAAAGTAAAGAAAAGAAAGTGCGAAAGCGGAAATTAATTACTGGAAGCTGTAAATAAACAAACAAGATACAATCTTCTTATTTATTCATTAGGAATTTCAAAGAATAAAGTATGAATTTTACAAATGAAATGGCTTGGTATTTATAGGCAAAATTTTGCCTATATCAAATCATCCATCAAATTCTCCACCAAATCCATTATTAATTTCTCCACTAATTACTCCACCAAATCCATAATTGCTCCACTAATTACTTATCTTGTTTGGTGTTGATTTGATAATTTTTATTAATTATTTATTAATTTATATTTTGCTTTGAAAATGATTGATAATGACTTTAATAATTACACATCACACACTTCTGGATGGTTCATCAATTTCGGTCATGAAATCTTCATAATTCGAAAGATTTTTTCTCTTTCAAAGTTGTATATCTTTGCGTCTTCTTTAATCTGGCACTTGAATCAGCTCAATCCGATATCTGAGTAAAACGTTATGCCCAAAATACGACAGATGCGCAAAATTGGAATTCTCAAAACTGCACTTCGTCAAAACGCCCTTTCAAGTTTC
>SKCR01000818.1:0-28544 GCA_019454045.1 Zanthoxylum bungeanum
TTAATCACGAGTCGCTCTGAGCTAGCATTTCCTTCAACGGATAAGCATAAACAGTGCAAGAACTTATTTTGAATAAGGTTCCATAAATATCTGTTTGACAGATAACATATTAGATATGAACGGGAAAAGAAACCGGGTTTCACATTCCTGTTAGATTTGGGATGCTAGGCATACGTTTGGATGATACCAAATAAGAACCCAAATTGGATAAGTGCCAATTGTAGGTTATCCTAGGGATACCATAAGTATTGTACTTATACATCTCACTTGAGAACAATTAGATTGTTGCTCACCATGCGGTTTTCCTAAGAGGAATACCGATATGCAGTGGTAAGTGGGAGGATATTATAACTCGATGAAAATCAGAGTAATACTGTTCAAGGCACCGAATCTAAATGGAACATAAATAGTTCATCAATGATGAAACTATTACTATTAATCTTCGAATACACAAGAACCGCGTAAGTCGGAGAGAGTCAGAAAACAACCTGGGGTATGAGTTTCTGATCTAACCTCATAAAGATGTATATCTTAATGAGGAATACCAACTGACTACGTATGAGGAAGTGATACAAAGTATCGACTCCCAATTATGGCAAAGTGCCAGATAGTCTGGAATGGATTCCATGTATATTAACCAGTTTGGATACTAGTTAATGTACCACAAGGCATTGTGCCTATTGGTACTTTTTGAGTCTTCAATGAAGACATACATGGATGGCAACATACCAACGTATAAAGCTAGGCTTTTAACCGAAAGGTATCGTTATCAACATTGTGTTGATTACGGTTCAACCTTTTACCTGTTGCCACGGTATATCCATTTGGATAATGCTTGTTATTCAATCTATGTTTGGATTGAGGCAAGCATTAGGTTCTTGGAACTATCGTTTTGATGTAATCATAATGGTTTATGATTTAATTCAAAACGAATAGATTCTTGTGTATATAAGAGGATTAGTGGGAGCACACTGACAGTGGTTGTCCTATATAAAATAATGATAATACGTCATTTCTTGGAAATGATATTCCCATAAAATAACTATCGGCGAAAGCATGGCTTTCGAAATACTCTCCGAGAAACTGTACATTGAAAAATGTACGCGACCAGCTGTCTCATACGCTTTGAGCATATGGATTCACAAACAGGCCAATCCGAGTGATAGTCACTGGATTGATGTTAAGAACATCCGTTAGTATCTTAGAGAACTAACGCATGATTTGACTTGCGTGCCACACTCGAATTCGAAATGCGAATACGCTCGTAAATAATCCCGGGCTCGGGTTCGCTAATTCCAAATTAACGAATTTTCTGTCGCGTCGTAATTAAACGATTACACCTAGCAAAATCACTATTCACGTCGCTAACGAATTAATTCTAAATTAATTCGTTCGCCCGATTAAAATCTAATTTTACTTCCGCGTCGAAATCCATTTTGAAATAATATATCGAATATATTATTTTATCGATTAATTCCAAATTAATCGTTCTCTCTCTTTAATTAATATTTTATCCCAGATAAAATATCTCCGTAATTAATCCTAGATTAATTTTCTCTCTCTTCTAATTAATCCCATATTAATAAAGTGCGAGTTATACGTCATCGGTGAATCTTCGGGAAGCGACCCATGAGATCCCCAGATATGTTGGCAGTAAATACGGTCATCGGACTATCCGAACACGTAAGTACCTCGTACTACATTTATACCGATTTACAAGACAATGTTGGCTTCTAGCAAAGCGCCATGCCTACCCAATTCTCCGGAAATATCCTTATAGGAATATGTGATCTATATCAAGCGTAGTATACTGTAGTATTGCGTATTTCTGTCCAGTATCGGATGTTCACGTGCTAGGCCTGGGGATGGAATTGTGTCTGCCCCGTACGAAGCACATATCGGATGTCTGGTAACTAGTCTCTATAATCGGATATACATGACCTTGTCATAATATCCCTATAGCTCGAGCATTTAAGAGAACAAGTTTCGTATCCTATGTGACCATCATCTCCATATGACTGGAGTGACACTTCCGTCTTGACATCACACCCAACACACTACGATTCCCAATATACCCAGTATCGGCGTACACAGAACCGGTTAAAGCCCTGGACGACCTCAACTAAATTATATTGATTGTCATATGTATTAGCGGTGCAAGTCTAAGGTTAAGACCAAATACACCTACCCTGATTGCAGACTCCCATAGACACATAGTCATACTACCAATGGGATTCTGCGGGGGGTCTATCCAGAGCGAAGCTGTTTCCCATACCATCGGTGAAACACAACCTCCAACTACACTTGCATGAGTATCCTATACCCAAATATATGAGAACTATGCCGTTGTGCCCTCATAACACGAACAAGTATAATACTAGTCTTTTACGTATTTATCGATGTCCAATCTCGATAATACTCTGACTAGGGATATTTAATGATTTATCCTTCGTGGACTGATACTGTCTCATATCATTCTCTATCCAGGAACAAATCATAAGGACCTCTCATCATTTATATATCTAGGTGATCTAATCACAAATGATAAGAGTGCAATCTCCTTTGTCACATAGTTAATTTTTACAACAACACCATGATCTGTACAAATAGTGACGCTATGGGTCATAATTGTCCAACATACGATGCATGAATAATGTATATCGGATGGGTATTAGATGGGTGGGACAATTTTAGAAATTGTGTAATAAATTTGATTTATTAATTGGACCTGCGTGTCCAGCCTTATTACCTCTCATTCTTTGTATTCTCTTCTCACATATTCCCCTCAATGTAAATGAGGTTTCTTTAGAAGTGTAGTGTAACGGGTAAAGGTAATACTTGTGCTAGCGGGAGAGAGAAAGTAAGAGATTTGATCTAGGATCAATGTAAAGTATCCATCCGCATATCATTATTATTTTTCATTTGCGATTTATTATGTGTTTAGAATGCATGTTTAAGGGTGTATGATGATGAGACCTTAACAAAGATAATAAATTGGTTGCCAATTTTCACCCGAAAAACCCTCGTTCAATATTAAGCGTCTTTCCTTCCATTGAGTGATTCTCACTCAAGATCCGAGACGGCATTGGTTTGTTGGCCAAAGTCAAGGCCTTTGTCTATCGAAGATGTGTTTGAATCACGAGAGCTTTGTTCCATATCAGTGTCTTGTCCAAGTTATGGTTTGTTGGCCAAATTCAAGACCACTTCTTGTCCATCGACATTGATTATGAAGCTTTCCATGGTCAATGGGTCGCGCTTGACTGGGATCGCTAAGTTTGTTGTGCCAAAGCCAAGGCTTAGTTGATTCAGAGGAAAAAGGTTAGGTAATACATTGGATGTATTGGCATTTATAAGATATATGTTTCAGACTTGGATGTCCCCCTACCGGATCTAGGAATTGGATTGGATCCAATTGATCTTAGAGATCTACCTAGTTAATTATCATACAATTTGTTGGCAAAGTCAAGATTGTGTGATATTTACCGGGATCCTAGCCCACTAGGAAACACGGTTCCGAGTACTCAACATAGGGTTAGAGGCTCGCCGAAAAATAGTGGGAGGCAAGAATTGAATTTGCAATATTCGTTCAATTACTCGCCATAAGCGCTCAAACAATATCATTCGTCATATCGATTAAATGTTAGTTGGACTGATATTTAAATTGTTGTTTTAATAAATTGTTGGACTATAATAATCATTATAATCTTCTGGGAAGATAAATGACATATCCCAAAATGTCTGCTAAATGTGGCAAATGGGATTGCGGAAACGTGACTGCCGTTTGGACAAAGCAGACATGAAGGAATTGAAGAACGAGCAAGGCTCTAACTTCAAATATGATTGTCATAATTATGTTCACTACTAGTATTAAAATTAGATTTAAATACTTAGTGTGGTACATAAATATATATTGATGTTCAAAATCTGTTTTGAACAGTATACTGACTTCAATTGAGATTAATCTGCGAATTGAAAACGGGACGAAAGTCGCTGTTTTAACCGTAGATACCTTAGTTTATGAACTACCTTCGGGTGTGTACCTAAATTAGGAAACTGTTATAATATAACTAGTTTGACTAGATTCATTATCTCTATATCAGTGTTTAACCCGCTGCGGATTAACTTTTATATTCTAGAACACTAAAGTGTTTCATTAAATAAAGATGATATTGAGATAAACACATTAGATGTGAATAACATCATTTATATTTTGAATATAAATAAATCTCAAATATATATATGACAAATAAATAGCTTAAACTGATTTGATCAGGGAGAAATTAATTGTGGCATTGTTGTCTGGGACACAATTAACCAAGAATCGTATATCCGCACTTTTGAAGAGCGGGTACTATTACTGATTTGATCCAATCAAATAAAGTCTACGAATCTAGTTTATTGGGCAATGTGCCTAAAACACTATTTACTTGGTAAAAGTGTAAATGCCCTGATCTGTTAGCCCTAATTCATAGTGAAATAAATGGGCCCAAGTCTAGCTAGGCTAGATGTGGATATGAATATTTCGTGACCTGTACGGATGTGGCATCGCGTTATGGTTATGTGTTTCTTTTGAAGAACACAAATCGGAAACTTTTACAGTTTCGATACGAAATAGACAAACAGATCGGCTAAAGTATTAGACCGTCACGGTAAGACCGTAATGGAAATACTTAAGCAATAAGTTTCTAGAATACTTGAAAGAGTAAAGTATTCTTTAAAATGAGGACTCCTCCCGGAACACGTCAAAGTGACGGTGTGTCCGAACTGAGTAACCGAATTTTATTGGACATAATTAAGGTTAATCTGTTGGTTTTATTCTAGGTCCCAATATCATCAAACAAGCATGATAAAGTGTGAAATACATATCAAAGGAGTTGCGGAATACTCACATCGATCGGTTAAGACGAAACGACGAACAAAACTCCAAAATTGCTTACTGGATTGGCGTGAACTGCAGTGCAGATTTTGTCCACTGTTTTCAGTTTTGAACCAAGAATTTGAGCTCCAAGATTGCGTCAAACGATTCCCGGCTCGTGGGTGAGTTTCCCTTACACCTTTGTACAACTCTCGATGTGCTAGCACTTGTGATTTTTGCCACAAAAATCCACTCAAAAAGCCTCACAAAATTCGGCCAAGCTGTGACAGTTCACTGCCATTGGCGTGAACTAAGTAGAGAGATAAAGAATAGATGAAAGAGAGATGAGTTGTGTTAAGTGTATTAGAAAAGTGTAAAATCAATTACCTTATATATTTTCCAAAAAATATTAAAGGTATATACACAAATTTGGATTTCACAAAGTCAAAGTTTTACTTTCCAACCACTTTACTATTCCAACACTTACATCACTCAAAGTGACAAGTTGTCTTTCAATCAATCAATCACATCAATCAATCAAATGTCACATCACTCAAAGTGACGTTTGATTTGACGCTTGATGTGATGAATGATTTGACGTTTGATGTGACTTGCGTGCCGCACTCGAATTCGAAATGCGAATGCGCTCGCAATCACTCTCGGGCTTGGGTTCGCTGATTCCCAATTAGCGAATTTTCTGTCGCGTCATAATTAGATGATTACACCTAGCGAAATCACTATTCACGTTGCTAACGAATTAATTCTAAATTATTCGTTCGCCCGAATTAAAATCCAATTTCAATTCCGCGTCGAAATACAATTTCGTTTAATATATCGAATATATTAACTTTACCGATTAATTCCAATTAATCGTTCTCTCTCTTTAGACGATATTTATCCCAGATAAAATATCTCTGTAATTAATCCCATATTAATTTTCTCTCTCATCGAATTAATCCCAGATTAATTAAAGTGCGAGTTATATATCATCGGGGAATCTTTGGGAAGGGACCCATGAGATCCCCGGATATGTTGGCAGTAAATCGGGTCGTCGGACAATCCGAACACGTAAGAACCTCGTACCACGTTTACACCGATTCACAAGACAAGGTTGGCCTCTAGCAAAGCGCCATGCCTACCCAATTCTCCGGAAACATGCTAACAGGAATAAGCGATCTATATCAAGCGTAGTATACCGTAGTATTGCATATTTCGATCCAGTATCGGATGATCACGTGCTAGGCCTGGGGCTGGAGTTGTGTCTGCCCCGTACGAAGCACTTGTCGGATGTCTGGCAACTAGTCTCTATAATCGGATATTTATGACGTAGTCATAATATCCCGATGGCCACGCAGCACTTAAGAGCAATAATACCGTATCCTACGTGACATCATCTCCACTATGACTGGAGTGATACTTCTGTCTTGACATCACACCCAATACTCTACGATTCTCAATATACCCAGTATCGGCGTACGCAAGACCTGTTACACCCATGGACGACCTCAACTCAAGTATATCGATTGTCGTAAGCATTAGCGGTGCAAGTCTCAGGTTAAGACCAAATACACCTACCCTGATGTCGGACTCCCAAAGACACATAGTCATACTACCAATGGGATTCTGAGGGGGCTATCCAGAGCGAAGCTGTTTCCCGTACCATCGGTGAAACACAACCTCCTATTACACTTGCATGAGTATCCAATACCCAAATATATGAGAACTATGCCGTTATGCCCTCACAACGCGCACAAGTGCAATACTAGTATTTTACGTATTTATCGATGTCCAATCTCGATAATACTCTGACTATGATATTTAATGATTTATCCTACGTGGACTGATACTGTCTCATATCATTCTCGTCCAGGAACAAATCATAGGGACCTCTCTCATTTTATACATCTAAGGTGATCTAATCACAAATGATAAGAGCACAGTCTCCTTTGTCACATAGTTAATTTGTACAACAACACCATGATCTGTATAAATAGTGACGCTATGGGTCATAATTATCCAACAATCTCCCACTTGGCCTATAGCCAGTCACTCGAGTGTCTTACTGTTGGATAATATGACCCATAGCGTCACTATTTGTACAGATCACGGTGTTGTTGTACAAATTAACTATGTGACAAGGAAATTGCACTCTCATCATTGTGATTAGATCACCATAGATATATAAATGAAGAGAGGTCCATATGATTAGTTCCTGGATTGAGATGATATGAGACAGTATCAATCCCCGAAGGATTAATCATTAAATATCCCTAGCCAAAGTATTATCGAGACTGGACATCGATAATGCGGAATAGGCTAGTATTGCACTTGTGCGTGTTGTGAGGGCACAACGGCATAGTTCTCATATATATAAGTATTGGATACTTATGCAAGTGCGATAGGAGGTCGTGTTTCACCGATGGTACGGGAAACAGCTTCGCTCTGGATAGACCCCTCGGAATCCCATTGGTATTATGACTATGTGTCTATGGGAGGCCGAAATCGAGGTAGGTGTGTATAGTCTTAACCTGAGACTTGCATCGCTAATACTTGCGATAATCGGTAGACTTTGGTCTTGGTGGTACAGGGCTTTAACCGGTTCTGTGTACACCACTTCCGTTTATCAGAGAGTCGTAGTGTATTGGGTGTGATGTCGAGACGGAAGTGTCACTTCAGTCATATTGGAGTTGATGTCACGCAGGATACGGTACTAGTGCTCTTGAGTGTTGCGCAACCAATCGGGATATTGTGACCAGGTCATGTATATCCGATTATAGAGACTATGTTACCAGACATCCGATATGTGTTTCGGACGGGGCAGACACTTATCCAGCCCCAGCCCTAGCACGTGATTATCCGATACTGGGCCGATATACACAATACTACGGTATACTACGCTTGATACAGATCTATATATTCCTGTAAGAATATTCTGGAGAATTGGGTAGGCATGGCGTTTTGCTAGAGGCTAACCTTGTCTTGTAAATCGGTATAAACGTAGTACGAGGTACTTACGTGTTCGGATAGTCCGACGACCGTATTTACTGCCAACATATCCGGAGATCTCATGGGTCGGTTCCCGAAGATTCACCGATGACGTATTACTCGCACTTTGATTAATCTGGGATTAATTAGAAGAGAGAGATAGAATTAATCTGGGATTAATTCGATGAGAGAGAAAATTAATCTGGGATTAATGCGGAGATATTTTATCTGGGATAAAATATTAATTAAAGAGAGAGAACGATTAATTTGGAATTAATCGATAAAATTAATATATTCGATATATTAATCGAAATTGGATTTCGACGCGGAATTAAAATTAGATTTTAATTCGGGCGAACGAATTAATTTAGAATTAATTCGTTAGCGACGTGAATAGTGAATTCGCTAGGCGTAATCACTTAATTACGACGTGACGGAAAATTCGTTAATTTGGAATTAGCGAACCCGAGCCCGAGAGTGATTGCGAGCGCATTCGCATTTCGAATTTGAGCGCGGCACGCGAGTCACATCAAGCGTCAAATCGCTAGTCGCGTCAATCGTCAAATCAATTGTCACTTTGAGTGATGTGACTTGACAATATGTCACTTTAATAAAGTGAAGACATGTGATGTGAATAGTGATGTGTAATGATTGAAAGCTTTTAAAAGGCTTGAGATGGAATATAACATTATTTTATTCCTTGCCTTTTTGACTTTGAATTAAAGTTGAGTATATATATCTATTTTATTTACTTGGTAAATCATTAAAAAAAAGATATATACAAAAGCTTTTACTCCTCTCTCTTGGACTTAGTACCGTACACGTTTTTGGGAACATTTGGGAGCCAAAACGTTTTCTCTCTTCCCTCTCTTTTCTTCCTCTCATCTCACGGCTTCAAGCCGATTTTCTTCTTCAATTTTTCTGGTTCACCGAATTTTTGAGAAGCAAAATGGAAGATGATTAGTGCTAGCACACTCTAGGAGTGATACAAAGGTGATAGGGAAGTGAGTTTGTGAGCATGGAAGCTTGAAGCTTGGAGCTTCAATGGTGGTCTTCAATGGCCGAAAATGGTGAGCACCAAACCAGTCCAAACCGCACAGCCCACTGCATTTGGAAGCCATTGCCGAGCTTGGAGGGAGCTCAAAAACGCATCTTGTTCTTCAAACATCAAAAACCGAATTCAATGTGAGTTGATTCCGCCACCTCCTTTGATGTGTTCATATGTGGTTTTTATGCTTTTTTTGTGATCCTTGGGACTTTGATTGAACACTTTCATTGGTATCTTGAGCTTTTGATGCATGAAAACCGAATTAGGGTTCTTGAGTAAATTTGGGGCTTTTTGATTTTGGCTTGATTATGACAAATTGATTGTTCAAGAATGCTTATATATGATCTAATTTGAGATATATGTAATCAATTTGACAAAAAATTGATTGGATTGATTTTCCCCAATTTGCAAATTTTTGTCAAAACTTTAATTTGGGTAAACTCGATTTAGGCATGATTTGGTTGAATTGTTTGATGCATTATGCTTGAATGAGGTTGAATTGAAGTTGTGCATGATCAATTTCAAGAAAATTGGATTAGATCCATTTTCCCCAATTCTTAGGTTGGATTGAAACTTGAAATTGGGCAAAATGTGTTTAAGCATGTTTTTATTGAATTGGATGTTTAAGTATGCTTAGAACATGTTTAATTGAGATTGTGTGTGGTCAATTTCATGAAATTGGATTGGATTCATTTTTCCCCAAATTGGAGGCTTGGCCGAAAATTGAATAACCCTAATGTCTTGGTAATTTTGCTTTGTTTGATCATTGGATGACTTAAAACAATTGGTTAATGTTGTTTTGATGTTCAATTGGATTGAATTTTGATTTGGAAATTTTTCCCTTTTAAAGTGGCTTGGCCGATTTTAAAGAACATGAAATTCTTTGTGATTTTGTTGTTTTAATTCATTGGATGATTGAATTGATTTGGAAATTAAGATTGTGGACTCAATTGGATTGAAACCGAATCGAATTGAAAAACCCCTAATTGCCGAGACTTGATAGCATGTTAATTGGTTTGATTTTGATTGAATTGTGTTGGACACTATTTGGTTGTTAAAGTGCATGATTAATTAGGCTAATTGATATTTAGAAATGTTAATTGGGTAATTGATTGTGTATTACACTTAGGTTAATTAATTGTGAATTTGGAATTTTATAAGTTAATTAATTTGGGCTTAATTTTGGAAATTGGGCTTGTTAGGTTGTAATTGGGCTTTTGGGCTTTGTTGTAACAAAGTTGGTTTAGGCAAAATTGGTTGGATCCAATTAGGCCCAAAACCGAATCCAAAAGGTCCAATTATGACTTAATGGACCTTAATTATTTAATTGGGCCTAATGGGCCAAAATTAATTTAAAGGCTTATGGGGTAACTCCCGGATTGGATTTTGGTTGTTCGGTTTGACCCGAGTTGACCAAAAGTCCACGCCTATAGAAATTAATTAAAAGCCCATTGGACTTTAATTAAATAAAACATTAGATGTTAGTCGGGCTTTGAGACCCGTTGCGATTAAATTTGGAATTTAAGTCGTAAAGGTTCGTTAATAAAAGTGTAATATTTAATTTGGAATTAAATAATGAATTAGAATTAAATACGTATTAAATTGGATTTAATTATGTAATTTAATTTAATTCGTAGAAATTGTACTTTGAGTACGTGTTCGCAAAACGAGTTTGACTCGAACAAAAATCAAATCTTTGTTTGAACATTGGATGATCACTAATATTCAAGATTAATTAATTTGATTGATTGATTGATAACATGCTTGTATGAATACATGGTTGTGTGTTGAATAATGTATATCGGATGGATATTAGTCGGGTTGGGCGATTTTGGAAATTGTAATAAATTTGATTTATTAAATTGGACCTGCGTGTCCAGCCTTATCTCCTATTTCTTTGTATTCTCTTCTCACCTATTCCCCTCCATGTAAAAGAGGTTTCTTTAGAAGTGTAGTGTAACGGGTAGAAGTAATACAAGTGCTAGCGGGAGAGAGAAAGTGAGAGATTTGATCTAGGATCAATGTAAAATATCCATCCGCATATCATTATTATTTTATTTCATACTCGCTTTATTATGTGTTTAGAATGCATGCTTAAGGGTGTATGATGATGAGACCTTAACAAAGATAATTAAATTGGTAGCCAATTTGCACGCGAAAAACCCTCGTTAAATATCATGCGTTTTTTCCTTCCATTGAGTGATTCTTACTCAAGATCCGAGATTGGCATGGGTTGTTGGCCAAAGTCAAGCCCTTGTCCATCAAAGATGTGTTTTAATCACGAGGCTTTGTTCCATATCGGTGTCGTGTCCAAGTTGTGGTTTGTTGGCCAAAGTCAAGACCACTTCTTGTCCATTGACATTGATTACGAAGCTTCCATGTCAATGGGTCCGCGCTTGACTCTGGAATCACTAGGTTTGTTGTGCCAAAGCCAAGGCCTAGTTGATTCAGAGGAAAAAGGTTAGGGTATACATTCGATGTATAGGCATATATAAGATATATGTTTGGGACTTGGATGTCCACCTACTGGATCTAGGAGTTGGATGAGATCCAATTGATCTTCGAGATCTACCTAGTTAATTATCATACAATTTGTTGGCCAAAGTCAAGATTGTGTGATATTTAACGGGATCCTAGCCCACTAGGAAACACGGTTTCCCGAGTACTCGACAGAGGGTTAGAGGCTCGACGAAAAATAGTGGGAGGCAAGAATTGAATTTGCAATACTCGTTCAATTACTCGCCATATGCGCTCATTAAATTATTTCGTCATTAGAATAATTGTTAGTAGACTAATATTTAAATTGTTGTTTTAATAAAACAGTTGGACTGTATTATACTTGATTATATATAATTGGATTATATTAATCAATATATTTGAATTAATTAATTTCAGTTTACAGTTGATTTTATAATTGGATTATAGTAATCAATGTAATTGAGGTTAATTAATTTGGATTATATTTGATTATATAGTTGGACTATTATAATCATTATAATATATAAAGTACCACTTATCGTTGATTAAATAGTTGGACTATTGTAATCAAGATAAAGTTGAAAAGTTGGATATTTAAAATATAATCTAGGATTAAAATATTTTAAATGATTTAATTTTCAAATTGGGAATAAATAATAGGTTACTTTATTTGATAAAATAACTTATTATACTTTTAGCCCAAAATTAAGCAAGATAAGTAGAGCATAAAATCTTTGGAAGATTTTTGTTATGATGACTTTAATGCTTAATTTAATATACTTGTCATAAATCTAATTTTGGATTTAAGAAGTATTAAAATTGCAATTTATAATTCTTGGAGAATTAATTGGCTATTCATTTAAAGTCAAAGTTTGCAATTGGGCATGTAGCATGAGGTGCACATTCCTTTCAATATTCTAAAACCCAAGGCTTGGCCTAAGTTTCCTAAAATATTGAAAAGGATAATTGACATATCCCAAAGTGACTACCATTTGGATATGGAAGACACAAAGGAATTAAAGAAAGGGCGAGGCTCTAACTTTAAAAATGTTTGTCTTAGTTATGTTCACAGCTAGTATTGAAATTAGATTTTAAATACTTAGTGTGGTACATAAAATATATGTATTGATATTCAGAATCTGCTTTGAGCAGGATACTGACTTCAAGCTGAGATTGCTCTGCGAATCGGAAACGGGACGAAAGTCGCGCTGTTTCGACCGTAGATACCTAAGTTTAGGAACTACCCTTAGGGTATATGTACTTGAATTAGGAACTGTTATAATGTAACTAGTTTGATTAGAGACATTATCTCTTTATCAGTGTTTAATCCGTTGCGGATAAAACCTTTATATTATAGAACACTGAGTGTTTATTATATAAAGATGATACTGAGATAAATGCATTAGATGTAAATAACATAATTTATATTTTGAATATAAATTAAAATCTCAAACATATAAATTGACAAATAAATAGCTTAAATTGATTTGATCAATAGAGACTTATTCGTGGCATTGTTGTCTAGGACACAATTTAACGAGACTCGTATATCCACACTTTTGAAGAGTGGATACTAGGACTGATTTGACTATTCAAATAAGGTCTGCGAATCTATTTTATTAGGTAAAGTACCTAAAATACTATTTACTTGGTAATAGTGTAAGTGCCACCGATCTGTTAGCCCTATTCATGGTGAAGTTAGTGGGCCCATATCTAGCTAGGCTAGATGTGAACATGAATATTTCGTGACCTTAACGGATGTGGCATCACGTTATGGTTATGTGTTTCTTTTGAAGAACACAAATCAGAAACTTTAAAGTTTCGACACGAAATACACAAACAGATCGGCTATAGCATTATTCCGCCACGGTAAGACCGTAATGGAAAATACTTTAGCAGTAAGTTTCTCGTATACATGAAAGAGTACGGTATTCTTTCATAAGAGGACTCCTCCCGAGACACGTCAGTTAGACGGTGTGTCCGAACGGATTAACAGAATCATGTTAGACATGATAAGGCTAATCACGAGTCACTCTGAGCTACTATTTCCTTCAAAAGGATATGTATTATCAGTGCAAAACTTATTTAGAATAAGGTTCCATAATAATCTGTTTGACAGATATCATATAGGATATGAACAGGAAAGAAACGAGGTTTCTCATTCCTGACAATTTGGGTATGCTAGGCATAACGTTTGGATGATACCAAACTAAGGACCCAAATTGGATAAGTGCCAATTGTAGGTCATCCTAGGGATACCATAAGTATTGTACTTAACACCTCACTAGAGAACAATTAGATTGTTGCTCTCCATGCGGTTTTCCTAAGAGGAATACCGATATGCAGTGGCAAGTGGGAGGATAGTATAACTCGATGAAAATCGAAGTAATACTGTTCTAGGCACTGAATCTTAATGGAACATATATAGTTCATCAAGGATGAAACTATACCATTAATCTTCGAATACACAAGAACAAAGGAAGTGATACGAGGTATCGACTCCTATTATGACAAAGTGTCATGAATCCGAAAGGGATTCGATGTATATCAATATGTTTGCATTGAAGCAAGCATAAGGTTCTTGGAACTGACGTTTTGAAATAATAAATAGTTTATGATTTGACTCAAAACGAAATAATTCTTGTGTATATAAGGAGGTTAGTGGGAGAGAGGGCACTGACAATGAAATTCCCATAAAACAATCGGTGAAAGCTTGGCTTTCATAAGAAATTCTCCGTAGAATTCTGGGAGTAACAACCTTTATTCAAGGAATAAAGATCTACTGGGCTAGATTTGGAGTTGGTAACACTCTCTGAGAAATTGTACATTTAAAATGTACTTGTATTGGTGTCTCATACGCTTTGAGCATATGGAGTCACAATCGGGTCAATCCAAGTGATAGTCACTGGATTGAAAATTAAGAACATCAGTTAGTATCTGAGAGAACTAAAGATGTTGTCTTAAATTATGGAGATGGAGAACTTGAAGTGACTGGGATCACTGTTGCAAGTTTCCAAACCGGTAAATACTGCGGTACTATAAAGTTTGAACACTGGGACAGTGAGCTGGAAATCTTCCGAGCAAGATAACTGTTGCCGAATTAACAATAATTGCGGATTATTGCTGCAGCTGAGGCAGCAAAAGAAGCCATTTGGATCAATAATAAATCTAATTAGATTAGATATAGTTCTGTTAGCAGCTGAGCTAGGCGTCAGCACAGGCTAAGGAATTAAAGGTCTCATCGACGATCCAGATATATACTTCTATATCATCTGATTCGTTCGGATCATACATCGTGGCGATGTGATGATCGTGTAAATCGCGTCAGACGATAATTAAGCAAATCCGCTGACGAAAACATTTCCTCAGCAATTTGAGCGAATTGTACATAGTTCGGTGTTAGACACTCGAGTGACTGGCTATGTGCCAAGTGGGAGATTGTTGGATAATATGACCCATAGCGTCACTATTTGTACAATCACGGTGTTGTTGTACAAATTAACTATGTGACAAGGAAATTGCACTCTCATCATTTGTGATTAGATCACCATAGATATATAAATGAAGAGAGGTCCATATGATTAGTTCCTGGATTGAGATGATATGAGACAGTATCAATCCCCGAAGGATTAATCATTAAATATCCCTAGCCAAAGTATTATCGAGACTGGACATCGATAATGCGGAATAGGCTAGTATTGCACTTGTGCGTGTTGTGAGGGCACAACGGCATAGTTCATATATATATAAGTATTGGATACTTATGCAAGTGCGATAGGAGGTCGTGTTTCACCGATGGTACGGGAAAAAGCTTCGCTCTGGATAGACCCCTCGGAATCCCATTGGTATTATGACTATGTGTCTATGGGAGGCCGAAATCGAGGTAGGTGTGTATAGTCTTAACCTGAGACTTGCATCGCTAATACTTGCGATAATCGGTAGACTTTGGTCTTGGTGGTACAGGGCTTTAACCGGTTCTGTGTACACCACTTCTGGGTTTATCAGAGAGTCGTAGTGTATTGGGTGTGATGTCGAGACGGAAGTGTCACTTCAGTCATATTGGAGTTGATGTCACGCAGGATACGGTACTAGTGCTCTTGAGTGTTGCGCAACCAATCGGGATATTGTGACCAGGTCATGTATATCCGATTATAGAGACTATGTTACCAGACATCCGATATGTGTTTCGGACGGGGCAGACACTTATCCAGCCCCAGCCCTAGCACGTGATTATCCGATACTGGGCCGATATACACAATACTACGGTATACTACGCTTGATACAGATCTATATATTCCTGTAAGAATATTTCTGGAGAATTGGGTAGGCATGGCGTTTTGCTAGAGGCTAACCTTGTCTTGTAAATCGGTATAAACGTAGTACGAGGTACTTACGTGTTCGGATAGTCCGACGACCGTATTTACTGCCAACATATCCGGAGATCTCATGGGTCGGTTCCCGAAGATTCACCGATGACGTATTACTCGCACTTTGATTAATCTGGGATTAATTAGAAGAGAGAGATAGAATTAATCTGGGATTAATTCGATGAGAGAGAAAATTAATCTGGGATTAATTGCGGAGATATTTTATCTGGGATAAAATATTAATTAAAGAGAGAGAACGATTAATTTGGAATTAATCGATAAAAATAATATATTCGATATATTAATCGAAATTGGATTTCGACGCGGAATTAAAATTAGATTTTAATTCGGGCGAACGAATTAATTTAGAATTAATTCGTTAGCGACGTGAATAGTGAATTCGCTAGGCGTAATCACTTAATTACGACGTGACGGAAAATTCGTTAATTTGGAATTAGCGAACCCGAGCCCGAGAGTGATTGCGAGCGCATTCGCATTTCGAATTCGAGCGCGGCACGCGAGTCACATCAAGCGTCAAATCGCTAGTCGCGTCAATCGTCAAATCAATTGTCACTTTGAGTGATGTGACTTGACAATATGTCACTTTAATAAAGTGAAGACATGTGATGTGAATAGTGATGTGAATGATTGAAAGCTTTTAAAAGGCTTGAGATGGAATATAACATTATTTTATTCCTTGCCTTTTTGACTTTTAATTAAAGTTGAGTATATATATCTTATTTTATTTACTTGGTAAATCATTAAAAATAAAGATAAATACAAAAGCTTTTACTCTCTCTTCTTGGATAGTACAGTACACGTTTTTGGGTAACATTTGGAGCCAAAACGTTTTCTCTCTTCCCTCTCTTTTTTCCTCTCATCTCACGGCTTCAAGCCGATTTTCTTCTTCAATTTTTCTGGTTCACCGAATTTTTGAGAAGCAAAATGGAAGATGATTAGTGCTAGCACACTCTAGGAGTGATACAAAGGTGATAGGGAAGTGAGTTTGTGAGCATGGAAGCTTGAAGCTTGGAGCTTCAATGGTGGTCTTCAATGGCCGAAAATGGTGAGCACCAAAAGTAGCACCAAACCAAACACCACCCACAGCACAGCATTTGGAAGCCATTGCCGAGCTTGGAGGGAGCTCAAAAACGCATCTTGTTCTTCAAACATCAAAAACCGAATTCAATGTGAGTTGATTCCGCCCACTCCTTTGATGTGTTCATATGTGGTTTTTATGCTTTTTTTGTGATCCTTGGGACTTTGATTGAACACTTTCACTTCACCCGAACTTATATTACGGTGGCTCAAATTGCTGAGAAAAGCTTTCGTCACGGATTTGCATGATTATCGTCTGATGCAATTTATTCGATATCCAATCGCCACGTTGTATGATCCGAACGAATATATGAATATCGAAGTATATATCTGGATCGTTGATGAGACCATTAATCTTTAGCCTATGCTGACGCCTAGCTCAGCCGCACTAGAAACTATATCTAATCTAATTAGATTTATTATCGACCCAAATGGCTTCTATTGCGCTTCAGCTACATCAATAATCCGCATTTTTGTTTATTCCGGTAACAGTATCTTGCTTGGAAGATTTCCAGCTCACTGTTCCGTTATTCAAACTGTATAGTACCGTTGTTTTATCAGTTTGGAAACTTCCTACAGTGATCCAGTCACTTCAAGTTCTCCATCTCCACAGATTAAGACAGCATCCTTAGTTCTCAAGATACTAATATGTTTTTTATCATCAATCCAGTGACTATCACTAGGATTGTCCTGATTGTGACTCCATATGTCAAAGCGTATGAGACACCAGGTCACTTACATTTTTCAATGTACAATTTCTCAGAGAGTGTTAACAACTCTAAATCTATCCCAGTAGATATTTATTCCTAAAATAAAGGTTGTTACTCCCAAGAATTCTACGGAGAATTTTCTCGAAAACCAAGCTTTCGCCGATTGTTTTATGGGAATATTATTTCCAAGAAATGACATATATTATCATTATTTTATAGGACAGCCATTGTCAGTGCGCTCCCACTAACCTCCTTATATACACAAGAATCATTTCGTTTTGAATTAAATCATAAACCATTTATGATTACATCAAAACGTCAGTTCCAAGAACATAATGCTTGCTTCAATCCAAACATGGATCGAATAACCCGCAAACCTTGGTTGCTGGTTTTAGTAAGACAAAATCGTCAGGATGTTATAAACATCCTCCAAAAGGTTTCCGTTAAAGGAAAGCGATTTTGATCTTTAACTGACACATTTCACAAATGTACAGTTTCAGCAAGCATTATCCAAATGGATTTACCGTGGCAACAGGTAAAAGGTTTAACCGTAATCAACATAATGTTGATAACGATACCTTTCTGCTACAAGCCTAGTTTTGTATGTTGGTATGTTGCCTTCCATGTATGTCTTCCTTGAAGACTTATATAGTACCAATAGGCATAATGCCTTGTGGTACATCAACTAGTGTCCAAACATAGTTGGTATACATGGAATCCATTTAGGACTCATGGCACCTTGCCATAAAGGGAGTTGATACCTTGTATCACTTTCGCAAACGTAGTCGGTTGGTATACCTCAACAAGATTGACATCTTTATGAGGTGAGATCAGAAACCCATACCCCAGGTTGTTTTCTGATTCTCTCCGATCTACGCGGTTCTTGTGTATTCGAAGATTAATGGTACAGATTCATCCTTGATGAAATATATGTGTTCCTTTAAGGACTTCATGCCTTGAACATTATTACTCCGATTTTCATCGAGTTTTACTGTCCTCCCACTGACCACTGCATATCGCTATTCCTCTTAGGAAAACCGCATGGTGAGCAACAATACATTGTTCTCTCGTGAGATGTATAAGTATATACTTATGGTTTTCCTAAGATAACCTATGAATTGCACTAATCCAATTTGGGTTTTAGTTCGGTATCATCCAAACATATGCCCAGCATTCCCAATCTTCAGGAGTGTGAAACCCTGTTTCTTTCCTTTCATATCTAATATGAATCATGTCAAACAGATTTATATGGAACCTTATTCTAAATAAGTATTGCACTGTTAATGCATATCCGTGAAGGAAATGGTAGCTCAGAGCGACTCATGATTAACCTTATCATGTCCAACAAAATTCTATTTTTCCGCACGGACACACAGTCAAACTGACGTGTCTCGGGAGGAGTCCTCATTGAAAGAATACTATACTCTTTCATGTATGTTTGAAACTTACTGCTTAAGTATTTTCCATTACGGTCTTACCGCGACGGTTTAATACTTAAGACGATCTATTTGTCTACTTCGTGTCGAATCTCTAAAAGTTATCGAATTGTGTTCTTCAAAAGAAACACATAACCATAACGTGATGCCACATCTGTTAAGGTCACGAAATATTCATATTCACATCTAGCATTGCTAGATATGGGCCCACTTACTTTTCTATGAATAGGGCTAACAGATCGGTGGCACTTTCACTATTACCAAGTAAATAGCGTTTTAGGTACTTTACCTAATAAACTAGATTCGTAGACTTTATTTGAATAGTCAAATCAGTCCTAGTACCCACTCTTCAAAAGTGTGGATATACGAGTCTTGTTTAATTGTGTCCCAGACAACAATACCACAAATAAGTCTCTACTGATCAAATCAGTTTGAGCTATATATTTGTCATTTTATGTTTTTGAGATTTTATTTATATTCAAAATATAAATTCTGTTACTCACATCTAATGTGTTTATCTTAATATCATTCTTTATATAATGAAACAATTAAGTGTTCTAGAATATAAAGGTCTATCTTCAACAGATTAAATACTGATATAAAGATAATGTTTCTAGTCAAACTAGTTACATTATAACAGTTCCTAATTTAAGTACATACCCAAAAGGTAGTTCCTAAACTTAGGATTCTACGGTCGAAACAGCGACTTTCGTCCCGTTTTTGATTCGCAGATTAATCTCAGCTGAAGTCAGTATCCTGCTCACAGAGATTCTGAACATCAATCCTATATTTTTATGTACCACACTAAGTATTTTAAAATCCAATTTTAATACTAGTAATAGACATAATTTGACAAACATTCTTAAAGTCAGAGCCTTGCCCTTTCTTTAATTCCTTCGTGTCTGCCATATCCAAACGGCAGTCACTTTAGGATATGTCATTTATCTTCCCAGAAGATCATAATGATTTTGCCTTTGCCCTTTCAATATTTCAGAAGCATTTGGCCAAGCCTTGGGTTTCTAGAATATTGAAGTATGGTGCGCCTTGCGCCACTTACCTAATTGTAAAGTTTGATTTTATCTCCTCGAGATAGTCTTTAACCCTCCAAGAGTTATTTATTGCAATTTTAATATTTCTTAATCTAAACATAGATTTATGAAAAGTATAATCGAATTAAGCACTAAGTTATCATCACATAAATCTTCCAAAGATTATGCTCTACTATTGCTTAATTCTTGGTTTAGGCACAATAGGTTATTTTATCAAATAAAGTAACTTATTATTTATTTCCAGGACCATCCTGAAATTATTCCCAATTTGAAAATATAGTCGTTTAAATACATTTTCACCGGATTATTTTTAAACACTAATCTTTCATTTATCTTAATTCTAATAGTCCATCTATTTAATCAACGATTTGTGGTACTATTTATTATAATGATTATTATAGTCCAACTATACATCAAATATAATTTAAATTAATTAACCTCAATTACATTGATTACTATAATCCAATTATAAAATCAACTGTAAATTGAAATTAATTAATTCAAATGTATTGATTACTATAATCCAATTATATAATCACTATAATACAGTCCAACTGCTTAAATTAAAAACAACATTAAATATTAGTCCAACTAATACTTTTAATTATATGACGAGTGATATTTGTTTGAGCGCGTATGGCGAGTAATTGAACGAATATTGCAAATCAATTCTTGCCTCCCACTATTTTTCGGCGAGCCTCTAACCCTCTGTCGAGTACTCGGGAAACCGTGTTTCCTAGTGGGCTAGGATCCCATTAAATATCACACAATCTTGACTTTGGCCAACAAATTGTATGATAATTAACTAGGTAGATCTCTAAGATCAATTGGATCCAATCCAATTCCTAGATCCAGTAGGTGGATATCCAAATCCTAAACATATATCTCATATATGCCAATACATCCAATGTATTACCTAACCTTTTCCTCTAATCCATTAAGCCTTGGCTTTGGCACAACAAACTTAATGATTCTAGTCAAGCGCGACCCATTGACCATGGAAAGCCTCGTAATCAATGTCGAGTGACAAGAAGTGTTCTTGACTTTGGCCAACAAACCACAACTTGGACAAGACACCGATATAGAACAAACTCTCGTGATTCAAACACATCTTCGATGGAAAAGGGCTTGACTTTGGCCAACAACCCAATGCAGTCTCGGATCTTGAGTAAGAATCACTCACTCAATGGAAGAAAAACGCATGATTTGAGCGATGGTTTTTCGCGTGCAAATTGGCTACCAATTTATTATCTTTGTTAAGGTCTCATCATCATACACCCTTAAACATGCATTCTAAACACATAATAAAGCGCGTATGAAAATAAATAATAATGATATGCGATGGATACTTAACACATTGATCCTAGATCAAATCTCTCACTTTTCTCTCAAGCTAGCACTTGTATTACTTCTACCCGTTTCACTACACTTATAGAGAAACCTCATTTACATGAGGGGAATAGGTGAGAAGAGAATACAAAGAGAATAGAGGTGATAAGGCTGGACACGCAGGTCCAATTTAATAAATCAATTTATTACAAAAATTTCCAAAATTGCCCCCACCCGACTAATATCCATCCGATATACATTATTCATTCATCACAACCATGTATTCACACAACCATGTTATCAATCAATCTAATCAAATTAATTAATCTGATAATTAGTGATCATCTAATGTTCAAACAACGATTTGATTTTCCGCGAGTCAAACTCGTTTTGCGAATAAGTACTCAAAGTACGAATTCTCGAATTAAATTAAACTACAACATTAAATCCAATTTAATATGTATTTAATACTAACTCACTATTTAACTCCAAATTAAATATTACACTTTATTAATAAACCTTTTACGACTTAAATTCCAAATTTAATCGTAACGCGTCTCAAAGACCGATTAACGTCCAACGTCAATTCAATTAAAGTCCAATGGGCTTTTAATTGATTTCTTAAGGCGTGGACTTTTGGTCAACTCGGGTCAAACCGAATAACCAAAATCCAATCCGGGAATTACCCCATAAGCCATAAATCAATTTAGGCCCATTAGGCCCAATTAAACTTTAAAGGTTCATTACGTCGCAATTGGGCTTAACGGAAGTGGTTTTGGGCCCAATTGGATCCAATCCAATTTGCCTAAACCCAACTTTGTACAACAAAGCCCAATAAGCCCATTTACAACATAATAAGCCCAAATCCAATTTAAAGTCCCAAATAATTAAATTATCAAATTCCAATTTCCAATTTAATTACCTAAAGTGTATATCATGATTAATCACCTAAATCAATATTTCCCAAACATCAAATTAGTCCAATTAATCATGCTTTATCATCATTACATGTCCAACACATTAATGAAAATCAAACCCAATATGCTTAAAGTGTCTCGGCCAAGGAGAGACTTTTTATCCGATTCGAATTCAATCCAATTAATTTCACAATCGATATTAAGTCCTCATCCCGAATGATTTCCAACACACATCAAATGAATTAAAAAATCAAAATTCCAAGACTATATTAGAGCATATCCAATCCGGCCAAGGTAAGAATTGGGGATTTTTGTTCAATTCAAAATTCAATCCAATTAATTTCAAATTAACATTATCCAATATGATTTTAACTCATCCAATGAATCAAAATAAAAAAATCCAAGATTTCCAAAAGTTCTTATACATTCGGCCAACATGAAATATTTGGGGATATTTGATCCAATCACAATTTCAACAAATTGATCCAATCAATCCTTAATTAAATATATATTAAGCATATCAAATCATCCAATTTCATCAAACATGCTCAAAATCAAGTTTACCCAAATTTTAACCCTAAAAGTTTCATGCTTGAACCTAGGCTCTTGATGCCATTGTTGGTTTTATTCTAGGTCCCAAGATCATCAAACAAGCATGATAAATTGTGAAATACATATCAAAGGAGTTGCGAAATACTCACATAGATCGGTTGAGACGAAACGACGAACAAAACTCCAAAATTGCTTACTGGATTGGCGTGAACTGTAGTGCAGATTTTGTCCACTATTTTCAGTTTTGAACCAAGAATTTGTGCTCCAAGATTGCGTCAAACGATTCCCGGCTCGTGGGTGAGTTTCCCTAACACCTTCGTACAACTCTCGGTGTGCTAGCACTTGTGATTTTGCCACAAAAATCCACTCAAAAAGCCTCACAAAATTCGGCCAAGCTGTGACAGTTCACTGCCATTGGCGTGAACTAAGTAGAGAGAAAAAGAATAGATGAAAGAGAGATGAGTTGTGTTAAGTGTATTAGAAAATTGTAAAATCAATTACCTATATATTTTCCAAAAATATATTAAAGTATATACACAAATTTGGCTTTCACAAAGTCAAAGATTTTACTTTCCAACCACTTTACTATTCCAACAACTTACACCACTCAAAGTGACAAGTTGTCTTTCAATCAATCAATCAATCACATCAATCAATCAAATGTCACATCACTCAAAGTGACGTTTGATTTGACGCTTGATGTGACGAATGATTTGACGCTTGATGTGACTTGCGTGCCGCACTCGAATTCGAAATGTGAATGCGCTGGCAATCACTCTCGGGCTTGGGTTCGCTAATTCCCAATTAGCGAATTTTTCGTCGCGTCGTAATTAGATGATTACGCCTAGCAAAATCACTATTCACTTTGCTAACGAATTAATTCTAAATTAATTCGTTCGCCCGAATTAAAATCCAATTTCAATTCCGCGTCGAAATCCAATTTCGTTTAATATATCGAATATATTAACTTTACCGATTAATTCCAAATTAATCGTTCTCTCTCTTTAGACGATATTTATACCAGATAAAATATCTCTGTAATTAATCCCAGATTAATTTTCTCTCTCATCGAATTAATCCCAGATTAATTAAAGTGCGAGTTATACATCATCGGTGAATCTTTGGGAAGCGACCCATGAGATCCCCAGATATGTTGGCAGTAAATCGGGTCGTCGGACAATCCGAACACGTAAGTACCTCGTACCACGTTTACACCGATTCACAAGACAAGGTTGGCCTCTAGCAAAGCGCCATGCCTACCCAATTCTCCGGAAACATACTTACAGGAATAACCGATCTATATCAAGCGTAGTATACCGTAGTATTGCATATTTCGATCCAGTATCAGACGGTCACGTGCTAGGCCTGGGGCTGGAGTTGTGTCTGCCCCGTACGAAGCACTTGTCAGATGTTTGGCAACTAGTCTCTATAATTAGATATTTATGACCTAGTCATAATATCCCGATGGCCGCGCAGCACTTAAGAGCACTAATACCGTATTCTACGTGACATCATCTCCACTATTACTGGAGTGATACTTCCGTCTTGACATCACACCAAATACTCTACGATTCTCAATATACCCGTATCGGCGTACGCAGGACCTGTTTACACCCCCTGGACGACCTCAACTCAAGTATATCGATTGTCGTAAGCATTAGCGGTGCAAGTCTCAGGTTAAGACCAAAACACCTACCCTGATGTCGGACTCCCATAGACACATAGTCATACTACCAATGTGATTCTGAGGGGGTCTATCCAGAGCGAAGCTGTTTCCCGTACCATCGGTGAAACACAACCTCCTATTACACTTGCATGAGTATCCAATACCCAAATATATGAGAACTATGCCGTTATGCCCTCACAACGCGCACAAGTGCAATACTAGTCTTTTACGTATTTATCGATGTCCAATCTCGATAATACTCTGACTAGGGATATTTAATGATTTATCCTACGTGGACTGATATTGTCTCATATCATTCTCCATCCAGGAACAAATCATAGGGACCTCTCATCATTTATACATCTAAGGTGATCTAATCACAAATGATAAGAGCGCAATCTCCTTTGTCAAATAGTTAATTTGTACAACAACACCATGATCTGTACAAATAGTGATGCTATGGGTCATAATTATCCAACATAATCATGAGTCGCTCTGAGCTATCATTTCCTTCAATTGATAAGCATTAACAGTGCAGAACTTATTTAGAATAAGGTTCTATTAAAATCTGTTTGACAAATTTCATATTAGATATGAACAGGAAAGAAACTGGGTTTCACATTCCAGATAATTTGGGTATGCTAGACATATGTTTGGATGATACCAAACTAGAACCCAAATTGGATAAGTGTCGAATTGTAGGTTATCCTAGGGATACCATAAGTATTGTACTTATACAACTCACAAGAGAATAATTAGATTGATGCTCACCATACGGTTTTCCTAAGAGGAATACCGATATGCAGTGGTAAGTTTGAGGATAGTAAAACTCGATGAAAATCGGAGTAATACTATTCCAGACACCGATTCCTAATGGAACACAAATAGTTCATCAAGGATGAAACTATTACCATTAATCTTCGTATACACAAGAACCGCGTATGTCGGAGAGAATCAGAAAACAACCTGGGGTATGGGTTTCTGATCTCACCTCATAAAGATGTCTATCTTATTGAGGTATACCAACTGACTACGTATGAAGTAGTGATACAAGGTATCGACTTCCTGGTTATGACAAAGTGTCATGAATCCGAAAAGGATTCCATGTATATCAACTAGTTTGGATACAAGTTGATGTACCGCAAGGCATTGTGCTTATTGGTACTTTATCAATCTTCAAGGAAGACATACATGGATGGCAATATACCGACGTACTAAGCTAGGCTTGTAGTGGAAAGGTATCGTTATCAACATTATGTTGATTTCGATTCAACCTTTTACCTGTTGCCATGGTAAATCCATTTGGATAATGCTTGCTAATGTTGCATGTTTCATTTATGAAATATGTCAGCTTAACGAGAAAATCGCTTTCCTGAAAAGGAAACCTTTCGGAGGATGTTTACAATATCCTGACGTTTTTGTCGTACCTAAACTAGCAAACAAGGTTTGCGGGTTATTCGATTCATGTTTGGATTGAAGCAAGAATTCTTGGAATTATCATTTTGATGTAATCATAATAGATTATGATTTAATTCAAAACGAAATGATTCTTGTGTATATAAGAAGGTTAGTGGAAGCGCACTGACAGTGGCTGTCCTAAATAAATAATGATAATACATCATTTCTTGGAAATAATATTCCCATAAATAACAATCGGTGAAAGCTTGGCTTTCATTAAACTCTCCGAGAAAGTGTACATTGAAAAATAAACGCGACCTGGTGTCTCATACGCCTTGAGCATATGATTCACACACAGGCCAATCCAAGTGATAGTCACTGGATTGAAGTTAAGAACATCCATTAGTATGGGCTCATACGCTTTGCCGCACTGGATGATGTATATTCAGTTGAATGTAAGATATGTTCAATCGGGTGTACAAAGTCCGATATTACCGTCTTTACTTTCTATGCATTGTGATCTGATGCGCATGGGCTAACTAGGGTGGATTAAAGGTCCTCTATTCGAGGAAAAATGCCTGAAGGCTACCTAACCACGATGTTTTGCCGCGCCTTTTGTTATGTCATTGACTTTATGCAGATCTTTGTTCTATTTATCCATGTATTACATTATAATGCGCATGGGCTTAGTATGTTGGTCTAAAGGTTTTCCATTTGAGGGAAGAAAAGGCCAAAAGGCTACCTTTACGCCAATACTTTGACGCGCCGGACAAAGTATGTTTGGTTGGATGTGAGATATGTTCAACCGAGCATACAAAGTTCTATATTATTGTCTTTACTTTCTATGCATTGTGATGCGCATGGGCTAACTATGGTGGATTAAAGGTCCTATATTCGAGGGAAAATGCCTGAAGGCTACCTTACCACAATGTTTTTCCGCGCCTTTTGTTATGTCATTGACTTTATGCATATCGTTGTTATATTATGCATGTATTGCATTCTAATGCGCATGGGGGGTTAACTAGGGTGGATTAAAGGTGTAGGGTTTAAATCAAGTCCCAAGATCAACAAATCATGCATAAAAACGAGTTGAATACACAAAGGAGTAAGGCGGAATTCATACTCACATTGATTGGTTTTGATGAAATGAAGAACATGCGTTTTTGCCTCCCTCCAAGCTCGGCAATGGCTTCTGGAACTGCAGTGGAGTGCACGGTAGGGGCTGTTTTGCTTCTTGTTCATTCGGCCATTGAAGGACTCCATGGAAGCTCAAAGCTTCAAGCTCCAAAAATTAAATCCAAGCTCATGAAGGACACTTCCCTATCACCTATGTATCACTCATGGTGTGCTAGCACTAAGTCTTCTTCAATTTACTTCTCAAAAATTCGGTCAAACCAGTAGAAAAAGATGAAGAATCGGCAGTGAAGCCGTGAGATGCAGAAGAAGAAGAGAGGGGAGATGAGAGATCGTATGCCTTGCATGTTGGAGAGAGAGAATGATAAGTTAGAAAATAAAAAAATGTAAAAAGGTTTATATAATTTCCAAAATTATTAATAAACCATTTACTTTTTCTATTTAAAATTAAAGCAAAAGCTTTCAATCAACTTATCACCATCATTTCAACCTTTTACTTTAAGTTACATCACATCACTTTAATAAAGTGACATGTTGTCAAGTCACATCACTCAAGTGACAATTGATTTGACGCATGATGTGACAAATGATTTGACGCTTGATGTGACTCGCATGCCGCGCTCGAATTCGAAATGCAAATGCGCTCGCAATCACTCTCGGGCTCGGGTTCGCTAATTCCAAATTAACGAATTTTCCATCGCGTCATAATTAAGTGATTACACCTAGCGAATTCACTATTCACGTCGCTAACGAATTAATTCTAAATTAATCGTTCGCCCGAATTAAAATCTAATTTTAATTCCGCGTCAAAATCCAATTTCGATTAATATATCGAATATATTAATTTATCGATTATTCCAAATTAATCGTTCTCTCTTTAATTATATTTTATCCCAGATAAAATATCTCCGCAAATAATCCCAGATTAATTTTCTCTCTCATCGAATTAATCCCAGATTAATTCTATCTCTCTCTTCTAATTAATCCCAGATTAATCAAAGTGCGAGTCATACGTCATCGGTGAATCTTCAGGAACCGACCCATGAGATCTCCGGATATGTTGGCAGTAAATACGATCGTCGGACTGTCCGAACACGTAAGTACCTCGTACTACGTTTATATCGATTTACAAGACAAGGTTGGCTTCTAGCAAAGCGCAATGCCTACCCAATTCTCCAGAAATATTCTTACAGGAATATATAGATCTGTATCAAGCGTAGTACCGTAGTATTGTGTATATTGGCCCAGTATCGGATAGTCACGTGCTAGGGCTGGGGCTGGATAAGTGTCTGCCCCGTCCGTAGCACATGTCGGATGTCTGGTAACATAGTCTCTATAATCGGATATACATGACCTGGTCACAATATCCCGATTGGTTGCGCAACACTCAAGAGCACTAGTACCGTATCCTGCGTGACATCAACTCCAATATGACTGAAGTGACACTTCCGTCTTGACATCACACCCAATACTCTACAACTCTCTGATAAACCCAGAAGTGGTGTACTCAGAACCTGTTAAA